>KQ435732.1:2810177-2825860 GCA_001276565.1 Melipona quadrifasciata | reverse complement strand
AGTTACAAGCTTGTTATTATTCGCTTTACTTCAAAACAGGGAAATTGTATCGTATTGTATCTCGAAAGGTCAGTGCTTTGCCTCGCTCGGCAGCGGACACACGTGTTATTCCGTCGAGGTAATGAAATAAATTTTGTTCGGCGGCTGTTATAAATTGTTCTTTATATCCGAGGGAGTATCAATATTTTTTTTAATTTAATTGCTTTGTTCATTACTAATTCAATGTATTACCTTCACGAAAAAAGCGATCGGGTAAAAATATTTCATGTAAATTTCTTTTGCTGACAATTTATTATGCGCGTCTCTCTTTCGAAAAAGGCATGATAAATCGGAATAAAGAAATCCTCGCTTCAATTTCCTCCGGTGTCTTCCATTTGCGATAGAAGCATTTAAAAAAGATAGTGAATATCGTGATTCACCAAGAAAAGAAAAGAGGAGAACAGCCTGTTGGTTATCACAAAATACAACTCTATTAATGCTAGAATTATCTAGAGCGATCCAAAGCAACTTTTCATAAAAACATTTTCATAAAATATAAAACTTTTTGATAAATATACAATGTTTTTGTTCTTTGGTTTATTGCAAATTCTCTCTTACTCTCTACACTTGAATTTAGTGTGACACAACTAGTATTAATTGTCGACAGTTCTACTGTTAAGATCCTAACCTTCAATACTTCAGAGTATCCCTTGAAGCCCTGCTTTTTACAAATGATCGAAATTTTTAAGTAATCGCAGATCATCACGTAATCGTAAATTAAAGACGTAATCGTACATTACAATTGTACGTTACTTGTTTCCTTTTTACGAATTATCGACATTTTTAAACAACCATCAACACCACCACCAGGTCGGAGCGGGCGCCATTGCTAAGCAAGAACAAAGCTCAGATAACTTTACGCCCAGATAATAATACCACGTAATGCTGCCTCGACGACCCAGTCTGACCCTCGATTCTCCTCTATTTAACAACACTCTCCAGTTCACTGTAAATTGTCTTCGATCTCTCCTTTTCCCTCTTCGTCGTCTGTGCCATACTTTCCTTGCCAATCGATTGCCGCAACGAACAGTCGTAAAGTCCGCGAAAGTGGCTGGACGAAAAGCAGACGTCTGAATAACGCTTCAATAACAGGACGTGGCGACGCGAGTTCGCCTCGTTGTTCCTTGATTTGTCGTTTCCGGAAGCATTTGCTTGGGGCTTGAAGCCTGGTACTCTGTACGCGAGGAGGCGATTAAAAGCGTCTCGTGGCAACCTCGTTTTTAACGTCGATCCGAGCAACCCCATGGAACCGGGCTACGTTCGAGCTGGCTGGTGAGCCAGCAGGGCGAAAGGGGTGGTTGTAGTGACGTATCGACCGACGGGGTCACCTGGGGTCACCAAAGTTCATAGCGTCTCCTGGTTCACGAACTCACCGAAACTACGGCCGCCATTCTGTTGCCGTTCGTACGCGGACGACCATTTCGTTCCCTCATTTCAAATCGAAATTTGTTTTTTTTTCTCCTTTTACTTTCCTCTCTTCTCTCTCTCTCTCTCTCTCTCTCTCTCTCTCGTGTTTCCATTAAAATCAATGCCCATTGGTTGCTTCGAACCTGCTTGTGGCACTCGAATTTTTGGGTCAGCTTCTCGAAGGCTGAGATCGATCAGCTTTTTAGCCGCAGCTATCAGCCCCTTGGCTGTCTTCTGTCTCATTTCTAATTTTCTCTAATTAATACGTCAATGGCGGCGTAATTCGAGTTCGTCGAGTCGCGTTCTCGAAAATCGGCCAAATTAATCAGCCCTTTGCTTCGATGCACGATCTTTCTCGCAAATCTTGGAATTTGATCTGAAAATTTTCTGTCGAAATCGACACGCACTATTTTTCTATTAGTTCTTGAAAAGAGCCTCCGCTTTAAGCGCAGTGTTTTTCGGTTAATTTTAAATTTTCTGTTAAAATCGGCGCACCGACAGATAATACTCGAGCTTATTGTAATTTTCCTATTTTTCTGTTATTCTTTTACAGTATTATTCTGTTTTTTACATTATTAAATTAACCAGACCTTCGTTTGAAGCACAACATTTTTCGGTTAATTTTAAATTTTCTGTTAGAATCAGCGCACCGACAGATAACACTCGAGGCTTATTGTAATTTTCCTATTTTTCTATTACTCTTTTACAATACCATTCTGTTTCTTGCATTATCATTCTCTTAAATTAATCAGACCTTTACTTTAAGCACAATATTTTAAAATCAGTGCCTGAAATAGATGCTTGAAGCTTGTAATTCTCGAATTTGTGTACCCGCTCTTTATTTCAACAACTGTTAAACTTAAATTAAAAGCGATTAATTTATCAGTTGTAACTTCTCAACTGACGATTAAATTTTACCAAGATACGTACACTATAATGTAATTCACGAATTCAGCCGTGATGTTTCTTGCGGTACAAGAGGGAAGCGTTTAATTACGTTTAATTAACGGGACAGGACATTAGCAGGCAATTTTGGTGTCTTGTCAGCACGTTTGATCAGTTATGTGTCATTCCACTGGAAGTCGTATTCGCGTCGTCGGAGAATAGAACCGTGCATCGTTGTTAAAATTTGGAAGCTGCGACACACGATGTAATTGAACGTTCAAATTGTTTATTTAAACGTTCCACTAATTGCGGTGAGCATTAATGAATCGTGCAAAATTATTAACAATAACGTGTAATATTTAAGAGAAAATGTAACATATATAAGCGTCACCTGTTACGCGCAATTTTACGACGTACCAAAACTAAATTTTGCTATACTTCGTCTCCCCGAGTTTGTCAAGTTTATCAGTTTGTTTACAATTTTAAATGCATAAAAAATTATAAAAATATTGCATAAAATATCGAATATTTGAAACTATTGTACATACTATGCAATGGACGTTGCAATCGCGTTTAATCTTCGCTTGGTGTATCGTTTCACTGCGTTTAGCATAAACGTGAATTAATACGAACCTCGTGGATTAATGCACGTATGATGGAACGAGGAAAAAGAGAAAGTGATTTGTCAGTGGTATCGTATAGATAGTGGAAGATAAAGCTATCAGATTATCAAGCGCGCCTAGAGTGGATGTAAGCTAATCCCTCCTGTTATCGTTGCTTATTCCCTTGAAATACGATATGTCATTTTTTATGCGTCGTGCATAGTAGATAAACGGCGAAATCTTGTGCAAACTTCGGGAAATTGGGGTAAACAGTTTCATCGACACGCGTCGAATGCTCTCGCACTTGATAAACAGGGTGTCGTGGCTGAGTTGCAACGTCGAATCTACTTTCCAGCAAACAGTCGTTTCACTCGTACGCAACGACCTTCCGAGATTTCGAAAAAAATTTTATTCCGATTCAACTTATTCCGATTCACCGAACGACGTTGTTTTGACTCAATCAAAAACGACGATTTAGCTTTAATTTAAGATCAACCTTTCAAAGAATTACGACTGAGTGATTCAAGACGAAGAAACGCTTTCGTGTGTTTCTACACGTGCGTTTTAACGCGTTTCTATAAATGTGCCGTTCAACAGCACGGTCGAATGCCGTGCATTTGTCGAAGACTGGAATTTCAGAACGGACCGGTTTGGAATTAAAATAAACGTAGCCACGTTGGGTTAAATAAAGACTATATCTCACGTGGTTGCTCGATCGAGGTCAAATTAGCCCCCAAATTAGTCTTACTCGCTGCGCATTATTTTATCCATTAATTGAAGCAAATAAAACGTGTAGAGGCAACTGTGAAGTTAAGAAAAGGAGAAAAGAATATAAATAAAACTGTACGCGCAATACAAATGAGAAGAAATGATTCCCAATTCTTTGAACTTTTCGTCTCTTCCGAGAAATGAACATGTTCGCAAATTCTGCTTCATTCGTTTGATAAAAAGATACAAAAACAATGAGGAACATTCTTCGAAATAACGGAGTGTAAATTTTCTTCTTTTAAATCTACAATCTACAAATATTCATATAATGTAAAATATAAATATTTATATAATCTATGAATATCTATATTTTTAAACGATAAATGATTATTCAAAGAATTCAAGAGTCTCGTTCTAAAATATTCATCCCCCGGCAGAGAATGTTCACGAGGCAAGAAAAGATATTTGAAGATACTAAAGTCGTAAGGAAAATTTTCACGAGCGCGAAGTACCGCTTTAATTGCCCGCTAATTGTTGGCCGACTGTTTTTGCAGGATGATCGGTGCAATGCCAGCGGTGGCAGTTCGCCACGAACGTAAACGGCAAGAGAAAAGACTAAAACGTCCTAGTCAACTTTACCTAGGGGGCCAATGGATGCCACCGCCTCAAGGCTCGCCGCCAACCCCCAGCCCTCACGGCCACAACAGCCACCTGGAGCCTCTACCCGAATTGTATCTTTGTGGCAAGGTAATTTCTCGCTTAAACATACACACACACACACACATACATATGTACACATACGCGATGATAGCGTTAACGCGACTGTACATTTATCGATCTCGGGGAACTTGATGCGCTACGCAACACTACGCTTTTGAATTATTTCACACTGTGTATGTGTGTGTGTGTGTGTGTGTGTGTGTGTCATTTAAATACCATGGAAATATCGTGCGCATTTTCCTCCTATTAAAAGTTCAAAAGCTTCAACGTGACGCGACGTGGCGTCGTTCGAATCATCGAAAACACGCGCTGAGCGAAAACGAGATGTCGGCTCTGTTTTCTGAAAGTTTATTGATTAAAACGCGTGTAACACAGAAATACTGTTGTTTCGTAGTTGGATTTCATTTCACGTTGTATTCAATGGCATCGTGTTTGATTAATTAAGTGCAATTTGAATAATTTAACCTTTTGTAGTTTAAAAGTTACGAGTATCCACGTTTTGAAAACACTCGTAAAAGTTGTTGGCATTTGTTACGTTGTAAAAATACCGAACGAAACAATAAACAGCAAATGCGCAACAATTATTCGTCCTTGGGGCGAATTAATTCTCGCAAGTAATCGAAATTCTGGTTATAAAGGATCAACAGAAACTGCCACACTTGAATTGTAAGTCAACTGTCTCAAACATCACACAATCTGTTGAAATCTTTTGCCCGGCTTTCGCCGAAAGTTTCCATAAGCTAAAATTTCTGTCTCGAACATAATTTCTAATCATCTTCTCAAAAAAGAAAAGGCTACGTAAATCATTGAATGACTCCTTTCGCAGAGAGTCGTTCGATAGCTTCGCGAGCTTCACTCAGGAACGATGAATTATTTAGCAGCCACGGACGTGGAATGACCGCAAGATGATTCGCTCGGGAAATGATTTAACATGGACGTTGTCGTTCACAGATATCGGGGCTGCACGCGGTGGTGGTGTGCCTATTGTTAGGTGCAGTGGTGCTGGTGGTTGGTCTAGTCCAACTTGCCCCGGGTGCGACGACCACCGACCATCGACTCGCTCTACTCGTAGCAGGAACTATTCTGCTTCTCCTAGGTGAGCCACTTTTTTTCCCCTCCAAGTCTGAGCGAAACTCTGTACCAAGGAAATCCTGAACTTCTGTCAGAACGGCAGGCGAGGGTTCATTGGAGAATAATAGGTCAAGGAAATAGGTTTCCGCCGTTCCGCGCTTGATTTCTAAGCTAAAACGCACGGAGGGAATGGGATAAATTCGTCAGGAACGAACTTCAATTCCCGAATTCGCTCGCTGTGTCTCTCTAGATTTAGAATTTGCGACTTTAGGCGTGCTTTCGTGAAGTTTAATCATATTTGTGTCTAATCGTGTTTGTTATTTTTTTATCAGTGAAAGTGATTCTAGCGGGGCTAACCCAGAAAGTAGGGCCTCTTCAGGTGCAACGCTAATGCAGCGAAAATTAGCGATTGGTTGATTTGGGTCAAAGTAAATTTTGACAATATTAAATATTATATATTGATCAATGACTTGCAAAAGAGTTTAAATAGAGCAAAGAAAATTCGATATGAATATAAATTCTATCCCTTTGATAAAAGGATTCTAGAATCCAAAGTATATTATGCATTATACGTTTGATATGCTTGTATGACGTTGATAAAAAGCAAACGAAGCACATAATATATGAATCATTGGTTACATATTTAATATATCAATTAGATATTATTTGTTGCATCGTTGTATGTATATTTTATAGCGATTTAATTTTATTGTCTAATTACTACTACATTTCTGGCAGAAATGAAACATTTTCAAAAAAAAAGAAAAAAACATCACGTAACATAATTCCATTGAAATAATTAGGTCATATTTCTCGCAGCGATCTGATACTCCCAATATCATGAGATCTAATTTCAGTAATTAAGTTTCATATTGATTAGAATGATGGCATTTTCAACGCGTGATAATTCGATATTCATGCATAACTGCCATTTTCATTTATAACGTGTAATATTTACAACAGAGTGCGTGATTTGCCTATACATTTCATTATGTGTCTTCAGCAAGACATGTAATTTAATTTTATTGATTAATTGGGTTACAATTGTGACCAAAATATGATATCCTCAAACGAGACGCACCGTTTAATATAATTTCGCTGAATAATTGGAATACGTACGCGTATTTTTTTTTTGACAGAAATGTGATATCAGTGGAAGGGGTCACATTCGTTTATTAAGACAATTTACAATTTAAAAAATTGACGAACAAATCGCGCGATAAGAAATCGAAGAATTATTGTTTTCGATTATTCTTTTGTCTGAATCTCCTTCAGAGTGGATATTCATAAATAATACGAAGGAAATCAGTGAAATTAATTTTGACTTTTTCCAATTACGTAATTTATTCTATTATCACTGAAAACTGGTCTTCTTTACCGCTGCAACGCTAATGCAACGAAAATTAGCGATTGGTTGATTTGGGTCACGTGATTCGCGAGGGGGCGTGGAGTAGATTTCGAGTAGGAGTGGCGCTGTCTAGTACTGAGCGATCGCGCCTGTAATTTGTTTTCTATCAATTCAGAACAGTTGCTTCTGGACCTTTCAGTGAGACGAATCGTACTGGGGTACAAGTCGTGCAGTTTTTTTACTTATCTCGTAGTTTTCGGAGTAAAAGTGTAGTAAAATAAATATACGAAGGAATCTCGATAGAAAGGAAAAGAACATGTCCTTTTCCTCTTGAATTCTGCAAATTTGTGTCCTGAGTCTCATTGTGCAGGAGGTTCTACCACTATTCACTGATTTCCATAACTTTTGAACTTTAGAGTCGCGAGGCAAGTTTATGCTTTGGCAAATTGCGAAATGGAATGGACTCAATCGTAAAACCTACTAACCTTTGCAAAATTCCCAAACCAGCTGGTTTGTCAATTTATGTTCGTTGTAAATGCTTAAACAATGACTAGAGCTTAATGACACAAATACTGTTCTCGAATCTCACGTGGAAAGGTGGGCAACCAACGAAATTCAATAACCACGTCACGGTAATTTCCACTGTTATTCAATCTCCTTTTCGTTCCTTCTCATCGGTTTCAATTTTGTCCAATTGATTTCGGCAGTGCAGCGTAGAAACGAACGCGTAATTTCCCGGGGAAAAAACCCGGCTTTTCTGTTCTAACGGCCGCTCTCTGGAAACAAACTTCAACTTTTCAACATTTCGGAAACTCCCGCTATTAAAATATTTTGTTTTCAGGAAAAAGTTCTCCCAACGAGACCAAGCGATTCTGCGCGATTGAATCACGAAATATTTTACACAAAAATAGGGAGGAAATACGAAACGCTGTTCGCGTTTTATTTTGGAGTTATCTATTGTCAAAATCTTTAACGAGCCGATTTTTATACGCTGAAGTAATGAAACAAACTCGTTTTACTTATCGGATATAATATTATACAAGACCATGCCGAGGCAATAAGAAACAGTTTGAAAAGAACTCGCTCGTCTTCGGAGCTTTTATGACCTAATCGCATTGCTGTGAGCTATCCATTCCGAACAGTAATCAAGTTACTGCCAGTTAACATCGTGATCGTGATAAAAGTGACATTCCATTCTTCGACCTGCTTCGAGGAGAAGCCTCCGAGGATGCGAATTTTCTTCCAAAAACATGTTGAATGTATTTGCTATTACGAATTTGCGTAACTTTCCAATGAAGTTGTTTTTTAAGCGAATTATGATGATGTCGACGTTTACACGTCTAAAGAAATAGAATTTTAACTAACGCGCGCTGAATATAATAATTTAACGCTTAAACGAATTTAGTGCAAATTATTACATAGCCGGTATTTTGCATATTTTCCCAAATAATGTTCTTCCATGCATTTTTGCATAAATTTAAATTTCGTCATAAATATTAATTTAGTGAATTATAAATATTTTATCCATTGCAAAATTATATTTAAAAAACGACCATATGTGGAAGTACTCGAGTTTTTCAAATAAAAAGGGGATAATCCCGTTCGCAAAGCAGGAGAGATTGGAATTAATTGAACTCCCTCCGCTGAAATAAAATTCCAAATGCTCGGGCGCTCATTTTTATTCGCCCGAAAAATTCCATTAAAATTAACTCGCCAGCAGTTTTCGACAGTTAAACAACATTTTTATATTGAAACGAAGTTAATGTAAATTTTTAACTGACCTTCTCTCTTCTTTCTTTCTTTTTCATGCGCGTCGCAAAATTGAATTCTCTGATTTAGTTTCAAATTTAAAACAAAATGTCACGTCCGAGAAGATCGGGAGGAGAGGGAGGAGAGGGAGGGGGGGGAGGATTAGAACTTGTTCGTACACTGTTACGAAAAAAAGAAAATTATCGCGTTGTTTCTTACCGAGATCGTTTGAATGCAGACTCGACTCGAATACAATGGCAAGAAGCTCTGTGATGCATTTGCATGTTCATTAAAGTTGCTCGACGAAATTCATGCGCGTCGATATTATCAACGCGCAGTCATACACGTAAACTTACGGATAAAGTGGCCGGTTTGGAATTAAATTCGCCAAGTGCATTGCGGAGGATATTAATTAACGGGAAACATATTGATGCATCGCTCGAAATTTATCCTTATACAAATTTTCGTTACACGCCTGTGCACGGAAATTATCGCTGCAGACCAAAGGCGAAGCTCGTTTTCATCGCTGAGTTTGCTTTAAACTAATAATAACCTGGATTCTGCGTTGTATTTCGAATGTAATACGACTAACACGCTGGTCGAATATTTTAAAAACCAATTGTTGTTGCAAGATTTGTAAATTTGAGCCAAGTGTAAATTATGAACCTATATTTGATCTAAGTGTAAAATACGTAGATGTATTATATATATGTGTAAAACTATAAATCAGCTTTTCATCACCAAGCTTTAAATGAATAAACAAAGCCGTTGTAATAGACTAACATGAGATCGAATATTTCAAAAATGAAATGAATTGCTATTGCAAGTTTCAATTGGAAAATTTACAGATTGTTGTAATTTATGGATATTTGAGCCAAGTGTAGAATATGAAACATATCAATATGTAAAAATATAAAAGAGAGATACAATAGAGATATCATTGTATCGTTTGTTGTTAACATGTGTGATTTAACTTTAAATTGTATGATTTTTACTCAAGTGTTAGTTATAAATTACTTTAAGTACTAGAAGAGTTTCTATTTGTATCACGCTTCACAGTAGATTGTCCTGGCATTAGTCAGACGCTCTGTCACTACTCGAACGCACTCTAATTTATTTCTACTCTTTCGTATCTAACGAAATGAACATAACTAACAAATGTGATTACATCTCTATGAAATTAGCGAGTACAATTTGAGAAATTGATAATTCAATGTTTAATTAAATATTTCACGAGATATTTCTGCTTGTAGAATTATGCAAATATCATAACATACAATCAAATTGATTTTTTACCGCTCATTCAAGTGACAAGCGTGTCACGTTCTAATTTTCCAATCTCCAAGTGAACCAAATTTTACTTCCAACTGTAAGAAATTATAATCAATCTTTTGTCATTATAAAAGATATGCTATGAATTCATCGCATAACACGAGATCAATTTAGTACTATTTATTCTTAAAAAGTTACTTACTATTTATTTACTTTCGACCAACATACAAAATTCTCCAGTATCGATTTATTTAATCACTGGTAATTCTAACTGGTTAAATAGTTCAACAATACGTCGACATTACAATTTTGGAAGGTATCATTCTGATAGAAGCTCAGTATCAAAATATGAAATAAGTAAAAAACTAACAATCCACTCTGTAAGATAATTCTCCAGTATCATTCTTGATTTATTTAGTCATTGGCAATTCTAATTGGCTAAATAGTTCAACGGTATTCATCGACGTTGCAACTTTGTAAAATATCATATCTAACGGAAGCATAATAATTTTAGGCATCATCCTAGCCGGTGTCAGATGCTACGTGTTGCACTGCGTGCCGTTACCGAGCGAGTCGCCCGTGGCAACCCCGCTTCCGCCGCCGGCTAACGACCAGGCCGGACTTCCGCGAGGCACGCTCGACCTTCTGGTGGGCCATCAGAATCAACCGGAGACCGACGCGCTGATGCATACCGAGCACCAACATCAACACCATCATCACCATCACCATCATCACGGCAATCATAAGAAGAAGCGCAGCTCTCAAGGCTCTCACTCCGACGAAGCCTAATGATCGACGTCAGAGAAACCGGCTAATTAAATGGATCCTGTTAAGTCGGTGATGAAAGTACATCCGCTGACAGAGAGAAACTCCAGGGAGAGACGTTCCAGACCAAATTAGGAAGAGGAGGAAGGAGAAGAGGAGGAGGGAGAAAAAGAGAAAAAAATGGAAAATAGAGAGGAGAGACGGAGAGAACGGAGAGAAAAAGATGAAGAAAAGCGTAGATTGAAGGTTTTGAGAGGAAAGTAAAATGGGGGAACAATCCCCTTCCCCTTGTTGGAGACAGTCTGTACGTGTACATTATACTCGATTCTTTTATCTTTTGTAACTTTCTATATATATATCTATATATATATATATATATATATAAAAGTATATATACATATACAATACATGCTATATGTATGTACAATACACATATATGTTTACATATATTTGTATGTAAATGTATATGCACGTAGGTATATATTATCGACATGTATAATGCGTAACGTGTACTCAGCTTGAGAATCGCCGCTGAGGAAAGTGCACTTTTCTATCTTGTACATGCTGGATGTTCGAGCTTTATCTGACACGCGATATCACTTTATTGATCTTTCTTGCCCTTACGTGAACGAAATACGAGCTGTTTGGAGTATTACCGCGATCGCGGTCTCCGTGGCAAACGATTCTTTCGGTCACTTGTGGATGCAAATTGCGAAAGCTTGAAGAACTCCAGCGCAAAGAGAGAGGAGTATGGCGAGGATAATCTTGTTATCGCGCTGGGGACAAAGGCGACCGACGTGGGTCCTCGAGATGCTGCAAACAGTATCTTCTTTTTTTCCTTCTTCTTATATGTATTCATAATACTAAAACTATAGTTTCACTTTCTTATCTTGTTTTGTCGTGAAATTAAAGAAAGGAGGAATACTGAATTGAATACTGAAGATATCTCGAGACGAGAATGTTTCGTAACTCGTGTTGTTATATTTTTTATTTAATTTATGTTTAAATCTCTTTGCAAAAGAATTGAAGGAATTGAAATTGTTAGTATATTGCTTCTTGTCTCAGTTTTGTCTCGAAACGTCAAACGTTATTTTTTATTGCATTGGAACAAGATTGAGATGTGTAAATCTTTGTCGAGATATTTCTCTGAAACGCTGGAAATTTTTTAGCATCGGCTCTCGCGAACGTAAGTGGATTTGAAACGCTCAAACGGGCTTCTGAGAAATAATTGCAAAATAATTACAGTACTTCCACTGACGAGAGAGTGAAAGTGATACATACAAAATGAACCAAAAAAAAATCGCAAAGCCGAACACCCTGCATAAAAAAAAAAAAAAAAAAAAAAAAAAAAAGAAAAAAAAACAGTTCGTTATCACTATTGAAAGACTAATTCCTTCTTTTCGAAAACCAATGAAAGCTCTGTACAAAAAAAAAAAAAAAATATTATTAACAAACATGTATACATAGAATAGATGCATTGTATGTATATTTCTCATGCGACAAAACCGGAACGTTCTACGCGCGAGCGTAATGAGACAGAGGACAACAACAAACGAATTGTCGAAAACGCGCAAAGGAAAGAGAAGAATCTATCCACGATTACTCAAATTTATCACGGGGAAATGGGTAAAAATTTAACGAAAGGGATTCAATGATTTTAGCGGATCGCTCGAGTGATATTCTTCTGAATCTGACATTTGACGGAATCTAATTTTCACGTGCCAATTTTAAAGTGACAATTCCCCCCGTAGATGATTTAGTTGCATTTTTGTGAAACGATACTTTCTTGAGTATCCTTTTTTTCGCGAGGCTATGTTCTCCAATAGCTTGACATATGTGTTGATCATTATACGTTACGCGCGCATGTGTGTGTGTGTGTGTGTGTGTGTGCAGATGCAGATTCTAGGATAAGTGTCGATATTAAAAAGCGTCAGAAGTCGAGAAAAATTGTGGCCTAGCGTCGGTAGTTCTACGGGTATTTAAACGTTTCATTCGCGGATATTTTGTCGATTTCACAAATCATCGCTGTCGCCTTGAACTTTTCAATGAATTTCAATCGTTTAAGGTATCTGTGTTATCTTGTGGTACTTATCACCTTCTGTAATCTTTGTGTAACGTACAAAATGGTCCATTATATGTCTCGCGTCGTTAAAAGCTTGAATATTTTAATAAATGACAAATCTTGACAAATTTGTTAGGTTTAATAATTCGGAAAATTATTTATGTCTATGTTAGATGATATTACGTCCTTTTTCGAAGCACGATGTTATTTTACACATTCGGTAATGATGTGTGAACCATTCTGTACGCACTAAATCTAGGGCACAAAATTTACTAGAAAATACAATCTATTCCATCGCATCGTAAATCATCTGATATCTGTGACACGTTTTGTAGAAGGAAGAAACGAATTCTATTCGAATTTTATCTCGACGATCATTGAACATTTTCTACTTCCTGGCGTGGAATGGTTCCGATATACCGCGAAATCGAGAGAACTTTGGAGAAAGATTCAGAAATGTGACAAACGAAAAGAACAAATTGTGAATCATAAAATATAAAGTTACAAAAAATAAAAGCAACACACTCGGGATGTATAAAAAGAATTTCGAGTGAAAATATTTCTCTCTCGCAAAATATGAGTTTCTTCACTGTTTGGAAAGTATTGAGAAAATAATTTAAATTATTATTATTTATATCGTTACTGTTAAAAATATTTAAGAAGTTGCGAGAAAGCATGTGAAAGAAGATATTCCAAGTTGATGTTGAAAAATTCTCTCTAATAACGACATTTATTTCCAATAAATAAATAAAGTTCTTTCGACCGTTCATGGTGTATCGCGACATTACAACAGTGGGAATACAGTCTAAAGTTCACGATAAGATTCTACCTCTGTCTTGAACTTTGCCTTTCTGCGAGAAGCTTCTGTCTCGACCAATCGCGTGTGTGCTAGGCCTACTAAAACGTACTATGGTCGTTCCGTGAACAATTCCGAGAACAACATTCGAGAATAAAGCGGTACTTAGAATGTTCGTAGCACGTTGGTATTTCGTAGAGATTGTTAGATTGATTTTTATATGTACGTCGTTATACCTTTGTGGATAAATTTCTGTCACGACCAATTAGACGATTACAGAAAAGAAAAGAAAGGAAAAGAAAAGAAAAGGAAAGAAAAGAAAAGAAAAGAAAAGAAAAAAAACCATTCTATGTACATTTAAAGAATTCCGATCGTCTGACTTCGTGCGTCTCGACACACGACCGAAGTGTAATTAAGTGATACGACGATAGGTCGTCGTGTATCGGTACGATCACTGAACGATCGAACACTTGATTTCCTCGACGAACCTGATCTCGAAAAAGACTTCTTTCCGGTAGAATTGTTTTTAAACGCCTTAGACAGGTGATCGGGTAATCGATCTCGCGAACGGACGGCGGATGTTTATGAAAAGTCGAAAGCGCTAGGACGAAATATTTCTCACACATTTTTCTTGTATACTATATTATGTTATATTATATTTCTTGTATATTATATTATATCTGGAACGAAAACGAGGAAACTTCTTCTTGTTCCATGGCGAGGGAAACGAAGAAGTGGCAAAATTTGTGGAACGTTGTTTAAATTACAAAGGAAATAATTTGTAGATGAATGGAAACACGTGCGCACTTTTTCGAATTGAATCTCTCACAGTCAGAGTTGTAATCTTCGTAAACATCCGCGGTCTGATCGCGAAACACGATGAAACAAAACTGGAAATCGCGTGCCTGTTCAGACGACGAAAAAGTGGCAACACGTTGGGTAAAAAAGAGAAAAAAAAAAAAAGAAGACGAATAGAGCTAGAAATCGCGACATTCTTTGACGACTCGTCCATTCGCATCTTTCTCGAAGAGGCATCGCGTGCCGACTCGAGAAACGAAAAGCGGGTGTAAAGGTGGAAAGGAACGACACGAGGAAACGAAGAAAAATAACGAGGAAATTGCGGGAACGTCGCTATGAGTATTTACAACACCTAAGTCGATAAATGTAACTCAGCACCTGCACCCTGCATCTTCGATGTTATTTTTTTCGAGGGAGGATTTACTGCGAGGGATGTACGCGTAGGAGAAGTCGCGGGGAGCAACGTTCTCCCGACGATCTCACGACGCGGAAACCGCAAGAGATGCGCGATCTAGATGTGTCTTTCGAGTAACAAATATTTAAATTATCTATTTACACTGCAATATTTATACTTAAAGTGAACATTTACAAATTCTTCTGTGCCCGTGCGTCGAGGAGACCTCACCCGTGGGAATTGACTTTTTATGAAAAAAAAAAAAAAAAAGAGTAGAAGCAAGTTTTTAGGACTTTGTGAATTTGTGAGAAATTTAAAAGAAATATATATATATATATACATATACTTAGATTTACTATATCTATGAAACACAATTAAAACTATGAACAAACATAGACAACAAGTGAAGTGTTAGAATTTTTGTTGTCCAGAATTTTTGTTCTCCAGTTATAATTGTGTACATTGGTTTAAAGTGCAATACACTGTAAATAATTTGGCAAGTACTATACTTGTCGTACACCTGGAATTTTTATCTTGTTATATACATACATATTTGTTTGAAACAGTGAGATATGGAAATTTGTATCAAATTTTAATTAACTATGCAAGATAAGTAAAAGTCGAAGAAAAGAAGCGTTAGAAGGTTCTTCTCTGAAGTATGTATCACTGTAATTTCCCTCAGACGATAGACTTTCGTAGATAGCTGTTTCACTCGTTGATTGAAGTTACTGTTCTGAAATAACAAGAAAGACTCTTCTCGAGGCACGGGCGTGCACGTTCGACTACCGTTGGGGTCCACTTAAAGTTATTACAAAAAAAAGTTACACCGATATATATGTATATGAGAACAGTTACGTAAGTTATTTTACAAAGCGTTGGGCACTAGGTGAACGAGGAAGGAATTCTACGAATACAGTCTCCAAGTTTCAGTTCTCACTCACCTAGTGCTAGTGATATATGATAATATAGTATAACATAACATTAACATAACATTAACATAACATAACATAACATAACATAATATAATATAATATATTACGATATAATACATATATATATATATATAT
>KQ435732.1:2779016-2806487 GCA_001276565.1 Melipona quadrifasciata | reverse complement strand
ATATATATATACATATTTACATATATATTTTACAAAACGTTCAACTGTCAATTTATGTTAAAAGAACCTTTTCTCGTGGGTAGATCAGAATTTTCCAAACAATTCGTTGAAAGCTTAATTTTACGATGTACGTATAATTCTGATATATTAACAGACATTTGCTCTATCGAAAGACATTATTGTTATTCTTTTCACTTGGAATTTTGTGATTAAACTTTTTGTCAAAGAAGAAGAAAAAGGAAAAAAAAATGAAGGAGAGAATATTTTCCTAGCGACGTTAAGTGCAAACATGTAAAAACATGCATATATATATGTGTATGTGTATGTATACATATATACAAGAATAATATATATATATATACGATATACGCTACTCCTTCGGTATAATGTTTATTGTACGTTTACACACAAAACCATACGCGCACGTACCTCGTGAAAGTTTAGGTTCGTGCAGGTTACGATTATCGCGGAACCTTCTTATCGCACACTCGGCTCGATAATTACCCGGTGACGTAGCGGGACTTCGCATGCACGAACGACATGACCATTTTTCTTGTCGCATCCGAGCTCGTCGTAACTTCGTGCGTGAAGTTTCATGACAGTGTGATACGGTAGCCCTTGATTCCTTTCTGATTGCACGATCGTGCAACGAAATAACACGAACGCAAGATTGCATCGACACTCCTCGAAATTTCTTCCTCAACCTGTCTCTTCGACTCTGAGTTTTTTGAGCAATTCTCTTTCGCGCTTTTTCTAGAATATCTCTCTACGTTCGTCAAAATGAATCGAACAGTGTAAAATTACGTAGTAAAATATCAGCTTGATTCTTTGACGTTTTATTGGCACTGCGAGGACGATTGAAATGTTTTACTTAGTAACGGTATTTATAATAGCAAGACGACTGGAAATCTTTGCGAGTGTCGATTTTGAAAAGCTCCTCATTTAGCAGAAGTAACGAAGAAGGAAATAAGGAATGAGGAGAATTTTTCAGACTGATTTTAAGCAAAGCTATTTTAAAAAATATTTTTCTCCAAAACCATGTAGAGTGCTCTAAGCTTTTAAATTTGAAGAAACCTCAGTGTCGCGTTTGCGTTATTTCGCGCGATCCTCAGTTCGAAAGCAAGAGTTGCACGATTCTTTGCAGCTCGTTACAGATCGTCATTCATTCGATAGTTTCGTTTCGAAGTCTCAGGCTAGTTATCGCAGGGCCGAGGACCAAACGGCTCTCCCCTGACAACAATGATTTCCGGAAAGACTGAATTATTTCTTAACTCAACGCGAACACGGAATTACGACGAAACTTGGTGAAGATTGGACACGGAAGTGTGTCGCAATTATTACGCGTGGAGGGCCTCAAGTACTGTAACCTTGTGTATGTGATTCTACAGTAAAGGACAACAACAAAAAAATGAAAAAAAGAAAAAATCGTAAATAACAGAAAAAAAAGAACAGAACTCTACTGCTATTGTAACTTTCAGAGTTTAATAAAACGTTTTCACTAACAGAGGGGGGAGTTTCCAATTACGACCGACCTTTCTGTGAAGTAAAAGATATTCTTCTTCCCAAATATGGCTACGCTCGCGGCCATAATGGCGAATCATTCGAGTTTCAATTCTTACGTTTGACTTTCACTCATTTTAAATATTTTCTAATTTCAGCTTATTGCAGCGTAAGGTGAAACTTCGTTGAAAGACATTTGAAATTTAATAATTCAAATTTATTATGTGCCAAAGGACACTGCTAACAATTATTAACGATGCGACAAAATATCGTCGATGCGACGTCACGTACCTAACATTTCAGCTAAAAATAAATACCATCATCTTCTAAAGAAAGAAACGTAAAAAGTTTCGCGAATTCAGATCCACGACGTGTTTCGAGCGAACCGCTTTTGCTTTTTGTTCAGCTGAAATTTTGAAATAATTGTTGTTTCTAGGAGGAAGAGATGAAAAGAAAATACACGATCCGATCGGGACTGCGAGTCGTTCCTCCGGAGCGAATAACAAGAAACACTCGAGAGTTGCTCGATTTATAACGGCAAACGTACAAGAGAATTCTGACTCGGGGATTCTCTTCGTTGCACGCCTCCTCCAGTCCTGTCCGCCAACGAAACAGAAAATTTATAGACGCGCGACGCAAATTACTGTAATAAAATCTTGTTCGAACGAGATGCGAGATACGCCCAATACGAAACGCATCGCGTGGAATTGTAATTACGAGAGAGATACTAATGACAGAGGAAGACAGGAACAGAGAGGAACGATCGATCGTTGCCTCCATTAGCGCATTTTAAGAGCAACAAGGAGAAATTTTGTTTATTTTCTTTCACGGCGAAGAATTCATTTGGAAATGGAAGGAAGACGTTGCTGTTGGTATCTGCAGCGTTAATTAAGAAATATTTCAGAAAGTTAATTTCAAAGATAAGTCGTAAAATTAATCACAAAAATTATCATCAATTTGAATTATCTTTTTGCTCCTTTCAATTAAGGACAGTATCATTTTTTTTTTTTATTTTAAAGGCTCTCTTCGATAATTTACGGTATTAATTTCTATCGGGAGAAACATTTTCGTGAAATTGGCGTTCAATTATCGACAACTCGCGTCTCCTTGTTCAACTTTCGTAATACGAATCAACGTTAGAGATATCAATGGCAATTTCTTTCTCGTCTCGTTTTATAGGATTTTGTTTAATTCATAAACGAATGGCATCAGTGATCGAAACGACGATTCTATTTCCGTTCGTCCAATTTCCTCCGTAAGACTAGCCTCTAAAAATAAATAGTTCCGCAAGAGAACGTGGTTTGAAAAGTAAAACGAACGCACAATTGATTGCAAGATGTTGTGCTAACGATGAAAATTTTCCTTCTTTGAAATATCGTACCAAAACTGAAGAAACAAGAAAGTCTGACAGCACTGACCTACTTCAAAGTGACATTTGACTTGTTTCTTGAAAAAAACTAATCGGTCACAAGATCTACAATTTCATCGTTTAATCAAAGACATAATGAATGTGGGGATTCGACTCTGGTATTTTTTTTAATTTCTCTCCCGGGAAAGATAAACGTGAACGACGACCGTTTTCTCTGATGAATCTTTTTACTCGATGTTTTCACACGTAGCACTGCGAGTGACATTGATGAGGCTGTAATACTTCCTGTATTTATGAGAAATTTCACAGCACCAGATTGGACAGAATTGAGATATTTATAAAAATATTTAGCGAGTGAAACAATATTTTGTCAAGGTTCTACTTTTGGAATTACGCTCTCAAGAACTTGCTGAAAAATCCGTAGTCACTCTTTAACGCGACAATGGAAAATTATGCGGGCTACAACACACTGAGGAATAAATTCTAATCGCGTAACCTGCTACACCTACGCAGTTTGCGAGCAATATATCCCAGCACTATATGAATGTCGACGTTATATCTGAGATGTTGTCAGACTAAACAGAGCAAGCATAACATCCGAATTATGCGAGTTTGATATCGACAATTTCGATCGGGAATAGATGGTGCGAGTTAATATTAATTTTACGACCTCCGCGTTGTCAGATATTTAGAGCCGACTGAGTCATCCAGCAGAATGATCTCCAGAGTCCTGAGAACGTGGAAACGGAACAGATCTTAATTAACTCGAGTTAAGTCCTCAAATTAAGTCCACAAAATATAATAAATTAATTAATTAATTTGAATCAAAATTCCAGCCCCGCAAAAACGGACAACAAGTTTACGTGGTTTCAGCACGTTTTCCAAAGTTCCCAGTGAACTCTCAATGGACAAAAAAATGAAAACATTTTTTACTCGTGAGAAAAAAATCTAGAACCGTGTTGAAAATGTTCCTTTAACAAGACTTCGCAAATTTGTAACTTTTTTGGTTCGCTTAAATTCACTTTTCCGCAAAGTACAAAAGATATAATCTGCAACGATGAAAATTTTTTCGCTGGAACGCGCGAGTATCTCGAAGACCTATTCCGAGGAAGAATGACATCACTGCGTCGTCAAATGTCTTGGTCATCCGCTTCTGGGAAACAGCCGTGCGAGAATTCACCTCTGAGGGGGGGCGCAATCAATTCCTTGAATGGAGGGTATTCAAACTAATCCCGTATGCGTATCGATCCGGTCCTAATTGGCCTGAACTCGGCAATTTCTTCGCGCGAGCACACAGTTTTCTTTGGACGTTGCAAATGTAAATTTAAACGTTCTCTACTTTCTGAACATCTCGCGCAAACAAACAGAGCGGTTGATTTCGCTTTGGAGAAACATCAACTGTCAGACGAACGTCAGTTCCGCCAAACGCAGAAAGACACGTCGCAATAGATCGTCATTGGAAAACTCAACAATGAAATCGAAGACGCATTTACCGGTTTCCTCGAGCGTATTCATAGTTTGGTTATTGTACTTTTAAAAATAGGTATTGTAAATTGGATAAGGTATTTCGAATTGGTTTCACGAAGGTTCTGTCAGGCATAGGTAGCAAAAGGTTATGGCAATTATCGAAAAACGTGGCTCACAGCGAAGAGCAAAGCTGTGTCATTAACGATGAAAAATTGTCGGCATTTTAAACTGTTGCAAAGACTTTTCAAAAGGACAACCATGTAACAACCCACTTGGGTACTCGATTTTAAGACGTAGAATCTCTCTGTTTTTCCAACGATCGCGAGTTCGTCTTTTTTACATCACGCAGCGGAAGATACCTTTATTCTGAAAAGACGAGGGAAGTCAAATTGTCAAAATTCAATTGCGTCTCCAGAAACACTGAAGCGTCTTTTTCATGACCGAGCCCGTCTATCGGCTTTGAAGACTGAAGTTTTCCCTTTAAAATTTCTCGTGCGAGTTTTTCCTCGCCGGTTTATATCGAATACCGAGTGTTAAGTGAAAACGAATGTTAAATGCAACGACGACACGTTAGGATTGCTCGAATTTTGGTCCTAAAAATCATCGAAGTTTAAACTGCACGTATTTGTGAAATGTTTCATATTGCTACAGCTACAATACATTGTACGTTTACGTATTGAATTTAGATTCACCTTATTACGTTATCGGTTAAAAGTGAGAGTGCCTGACTTGTCGTACGCTTCGTCACTGTGCGTCTAACACACTCCGTTAGAGTGCAGTAATCGAATCTTTGCTCAATTTGAACTAACCATTTAATTGTTATTTCATTTCATTACGAATTCCAACGATATCGTCATTTGACAGGAACAAAGTGAAAATTGCGAATGATAATTAAACAAAAAGGTATTCTTCAATGCAATTCTTCTCCACTCGACGAATCGCAATCTCATCCGTCATTATATTACAACTGGCAAATCAAAGATCGATATTGGCTTCGAGGATTCGTGTTGTTCGTTAGACGAAACATTATTATTGGTTTGTCTTACAAGGTTAATTACGAAATTAATCATTGCCGTTTAATGCATCGCGCTAAGCTCCAATGAGGAGACTGCCAACCTTGCAGAGAAGGTCTCATCGATATTTTATCGATAGCGTAACGCCTATACTCCGAACGCTCTAAAAATAATCACCCTGGACGCTGCTGACAATGTGAAAATCTGCGTCTTACGTTAGACGTGCATGGAAGCTACTCACGCCGTTTCCATTTATAATTTTTGAACGAAAATTACGCGTGTCGATCAAATAGAAACAAAGATTTTCTTGAGCATCACTGTCTCAAATGTGTGTTGTAAATTAAATACAAGATCACGTGCAATTTATTACGACGTAAATTTTTTTTTAAAGAGCTTTTTTAGAATAAATTTCGAGATCGATCGACATTAATTTTGATTTAATTCGATACGGAGCAGACGAACATTTCAAGCAGGTAGCTCGAAACATAAATGAACGACGGGAGGAGCGTCTAAAAGAATATTGTATTAATTGTTTGACGCAAATGGGGGATGTCGACATTAAAATGATAATCTTGTAATTTTATATGAATATATGTGTCGTTGCAGCATCGATGTTTTCGACAGCAGAGTTACATTCTAAATATAATATTTACGATGCTGCAATTTGTTATTCCGTCAACGTCAATCTCTAGTCAATTTCGATATGATTGAATTCGAAATATACGGTCACGCTGTTCATTTGTTATCTTGCAGACGCAATGGACAAAACACGTCGGCGTTACATCACGTTTTCTATTATCTCGCGCTATCTTATTCATTTTTCTTTGTCCGTCTCGTTTAAACTTCAACGTAACGTAATTTTCCATCTATATGAGCAATTAATTATTGTTTTATCATTTGGCGAAATTTATTTTGTCGCCGATGTTCGATTTTTATTTTTGTGCGCTTTTCTTGCGAAATAAGAGAACGTTAACAACTGTTTTACAACAATTTTTAAAATACAGGTGAAACTGTTCGCAATCAGCGTGAAACTAAAAGACTGAACGATCATGTTAAAATTTGAACGGAAGATAAAAGAAACTGCAACGGGAAATCTGTTGATGGCACTAACAAGTGTCGATCACTTTTACGTAATGCCAATAATGCTAATTACTCGAAGATAAACATTGTTAAGTAGTTGGAAATATTATCAAATGGTTCGCTTCTCGTTGGAAAAATGTCAGTGGTCGAGAAGAAAGGTCAAAGGTACGTCAACGAGGGAAAGTATCTCTGCAGTGCATAAATTTCAATACAGCAAGTTAATAACACGAAGAAAGTCAGTTGAAGTATTTTCCATTTGCTTCCATTTCTTCTCTATCATTGAGTGTTACTATGTCACATATTAATTAGTTTGCTATATTTTGCACACACAAAATAGATTATAACTTCTTCTCAACAGTATCATTTATTAAGTCGATGGATTTTATTATGCAAAATGAAACGAAAAATATTCATGAAAAAACAAATGTGTCGAATATGTAACAAATCATTCAATATTTTCATCTCGAATTTTTACAATCGTATTAAAACGTTTAGTTTGATAGACTGAATTCTGCAGACAATAAAAGTTCCAATTAACAATCCAGCGTTGCAATAATTAATCCTTTGAATAGTGGAATAAAATAGAAATTAATTATCTCTTCGTTTTCAAGACTCTTGGCATTTCTGGTGTAATTTCTGGTATTAAAAAGCTTTTCGTATTTTCAACTTTTTATAGAAAAATAACTATTAGGAGTTGCACATGAATAAAATCCAATGCAAACAAAGTTCAAATTTTTCGTCTTTGTAATTAACTAAAAATAGATATTTGACAAAATTAACGTTGACTCTCATTGAGACAAAACTGAACAAATATACGTTGTATCATATTTTGCCATTTTACCTTTTTATTTGCAACGTAAAATTATTAAAAAATTCTTTTTCGTATTTGGACCGACTGTCATCTTGAGAATTGACATCTCGCTTCTGTAATGCGCCTTTCATCAATAAAATAATGAAAAAGAAAATCATACTTTAAAGAGGACACTTCAATCTCCAAGATCATGGTAGACTAAATTACGAAAAAGATTTTTCTAGCAATTTTAGAGATATTTTCACAATACCCAAGAACAAAAGTACACTTCCTTTCCCACCAGTATCTTTACACGAACTTGGAACTTGGTCAAAGTAAAAGCTCCAAAACGACCAAGCGGATTTTTATTCACAAAACTTACAACAGTTCGCGATGTCGACAATTTTCTCTGTTTTCATCGAATTTTACCGCTTCACAGCGGACGCCTCCGCCCACCGCCTGTGCTGCATTTAAATACAACAAATACTGAAAATCAGCAGCTGAAACGTTGAAACCAGATACGAATCTACGAACCCACGACGTCACTGTTATCGATAAAACTGATACCCCGCGATTTCCAGGGTCAGCCTATTCCAAGACCCCGCACCGGCGAACCTAAAATACCCACGTCGCGGCACTCCGCGTCTCCGGTACTTGTTGCACCGTGCATTATCTGCAAAACGCATCGACAGGCGACACTCGCTCGCAATCAGTAACGAGCATCCCCGTAGCGACTCGTCGAGGGAGGGAGACGAAACAGCGGATTGCGGGGCGGAGATCGTCAAACAGAGACAGCGAGACAAATTGCAAGAGCAAACGGAAAGAACAGCGGGACGTCCCGCGAGATCTCGTTTCGGAGCTCAGGTGCACGCGCACGCACCGGGTAACGGTTGGTACATCGTCAACGGGGGAAAGGTTAAAGGTGCGTCCTAACAAGTGTGAATGTACCGCGAGCCCCCACGTGAGCCAGCGCAGGTGTGATCGTACCTTTAGCGCGAGTGGGTGGCCCGGAGGGGTGGCTTATCGACCAGGATAGGAAGCTCCGGAGGCTCAGTATTCGCGGGACCACCACCCCGTCGAAGCGATCTCTCGCCAGCCCGGGATATTACACCCGTACACGTACACTGGGTGCTGTTCGTGCTCGCGGTGCAGTACTCGCGCTCCGTTCGATTGCCACGATTCTCGAGTTCCGATGTGCCGTTCGTCGTGAGAACGAGCTCTCTCTCTCTCTCTCTCTCTCTCTCTCCCCCTCACCTGTGACACCGGCGTCTCTCACCGCCGAATCGACGCGCCGTTTCTTGGCGGAAGAAGACCGTCGAACGCAAAAGTCATCACGGTAAGTCTCGAAAGACTCTGCTCGTTCTTTTGTACTCATTCGGACAAGATCGAGATTCGAAGTCCTCCTCCGCGAGGAATCTAGACAGTCAAGGGGATGACGCTGAGTTGGTGACGATGAGTGTAAATAGAGAGTTTCCCGCGACTAAAGTTTCCTCTGTAAGGAGGCTAGAGCGTCAAATTACCTTTGGCTAGATAATTTATGGACGTGTTGCGTTGCGTTAATGGAAGTTTGCTCGCGTAGGTTGTCTAATTGCTCTGTTGTGATCGTTGGCGCAGGTGTCGTGTAAAGTAGCTTACGGTAGCTACGTCTCTCAGCCCTCGATCTGGGTCCTTTGTGAATCCATTCCCAACGACGCAGAACGATAACAGACGCTTCTCGAGAGAGAACACGCTGCGTTCAGCTTTATCGCCACGGTTTTCGCTACAGTCGAATGACCCAGTTGACGATCGAGGATACTCGTCGTGGATACGTGAGATATTGCCCGACGACCCGCCGTGACCCATTTATCGATTCTCGAGATTTTAATGAACTATTTCTACGATTGTTTTCGACGCGCGTATCGCGTATCGCGCGTGTACACCTTTCCACGTATCTCCTCGCTCTTGTGTATCGTTCGTGTAAAACTAATTACCCAGACAGCTAATTGTCGCAGCTCTTCCGCCAATAAAATATCGTAGATAATAGTGTATAGCTCAGTTCAAACACGTCTGCCATTGCGAACCATGTAATTTCGTCTTTCGTTTAGATTCCAAAAAATCCGTCTCAAAGGAGCCTCGTTATTAAATTCCGTCGGGTTCTCAGGTGACCGGGGTGGGTGAGGGGGCAAAGTTCGGCGAAAGGGGCGCGCATTAAAATTACTCTGCAAATAGATACGTCAAAGCAAGCAAGGGGTACACTGACCTCGATTACCGAATCTATCGGGGCGGGTATACGGTTATACGGTTCGGCGCTGGAACCGAGCCAGAGCCAAAGTTGCAACTGCATTTAGCGCGGCTGGCAGCCGTGAGTCAACGTACGAGGAATCCCTCGTCGCCGGGGGAGGAGGGGCAAGTAAATCAATGTTGTTCGACGCTCACGAGGATCCCCGGCCTTTCGCACGGTCGATAATTAGGTCTCGGTGAGATTTAAGCCGGATATTCGACTCCGTTTCTCGCCGACTCTCTCTCGCCGACGAGAAGAAGGGAGAAGCCGTGGTGGCACGGGGCCGCGAGGAAACCGAAGGAGCCTCGAGCTTCAAGGTGCTGGTAATCCACGTCGCGGCGGGCAGTAATCGAAGGGGAAATAGTTTCGAGAAACGATGGTATTACGGAGGAAATTTATGCGCGAATATTCGTGGTGTGACAAATGCTTGGTTATAATAAACGAGAAAAAGGCGAAAATTGGTCGAGGAAGTGTGTAAGTTGTCAATATGGAGGATATGTTATGAAGGAAAGTATGATTGAATGGAAATGAAACAAAAGCTAGGGAGATTGTTAAAACTGCTTCGAAATTCTATCTAAACAATTGGGCGTGTGTGTAAGCGATTGATTAGAACGAAATGTGAATGAAAAATCGTTGATAAATTGGTTTAGAACTAGAATTCTATTAAAATCGTACAGGTAATTGATGTTAATAAATAAAAATTCTATCGAAATCGGTAGGTCAGCGAGATACGGAGGAAAGGTCGTTAGTGAACTCAGAGTTTAGAATGGCTAACGACTTACAATTCACGAGATGTGTGTCAACAAAAATTGCTCGGCGAATATCTGGATGATTAATCGAGGCAGATGGAGAGAATGATCGAACGTCGAGCGTAGATTTCGTTGAAATCAGCTTAGGGCCACTGCTGGCCGGCGTGGAACCGTGCTTATTTTCACGCAGTGCACGGAACACCCCTGCAGATTGGTACCTTCCGCGAAAGGGTGAACCACCTTGATGTCGTGCCACCTTCGATAAAAACCGACTTGCATGCACCATGCAAAGTCGCGTATTTGCATAAATACTTCCCAAGCTACTTTCTTTTATCGTGCAGCATATGGTCCCCGTTCGATTAGACATTTTATGGAGAAAAGCTGACCGGTCGACGGCCTTCTTTCGTCAATTTTCTCCCTCGAACGATCTCTGAAGTATTCTTCAGAGAAGCACGTAGAAGAAGAAAAAAGTATTTCGTCAACGTTGGAAATTGTGAAATTGATCGATATAATTGGCGGCAACTTTATTTCTTGTTAAATATTAATATTTACTTTTATCGAGACGGAAACACGACCATCCATATTTGTGGATTAAAATCGATCAAGTGTACGTAACATACTTAGATGCACGTTAAAGGATTGAGCGGTTAAAGGAAAACTGAGGGTTCAAAACAACCTTTGTCAAATTGTATTTTTAGATCGTCGTGCATTCCAACAATCAAAAGCAAAATTCACATCGTGGTGGAATCGATATTACAATACGAAGATCGCGGGAAATCATGTTGAAGGGCAATCCTTTGTAATAGTTCAATATATCGTCCAATTCCGTGATGACCAGTTCTGTAAAATTAACTAAACACGCTAGATTGTTCCTTTCCTTTCTTGGACAAGGATTACGTTTGTTGTTACGAATCTACTATACTGATCGAATAAATAACAAAAAAAAAGAGGGAAAACGTATTTCACGTGATTCTGCGACAAAGATCGGCTTTGAAACTAATAAAAAGAGGAAAGAAAAAAGAAGTGAATAGTTTAGAGATAATTTAATTTTAAATTTGAGACGTTTAATAATAAGACGTGGTGAAACCTAATCTCTAACAGTGGCATTATTTTCTATAAAGCCGAGAGTTCAATCGCGTGGCGTGGACGCGCAAAGGGCCGTTTATCGCGGTCAACAATCTGTTTACTAATTTTTGCACTCGAAACTCTCTGTCGTGTCCCGTTAATCCAATTTTCCGAATCGATAATTTTCTCGTGCATGAAACAGATTATCGATCGTCCTCCAATTATTTACGTTCTATGGCCAGGGACTGGTGATCCCGCGTGAAAGTACATCGAATATAAAACGTTCCTTCCCTCCGTTCGTCCGTTTGCCAACAAACCGTACTAATAGGACCCCACGAACCCCATCCAGAATTTCAAGATGCTCTCACTTATCCATCCTCCGCTTCGCAGCTCATGAGATACACACACGTATCGTTTCAAACGACGGATGATCGTTTTCTCCTCTCGACGTATCGAATCGCTCGTGTTCGTTTATCGATAAAATCGTATTGATAAAATTCACACACGAAAAATTCTGAACTCTAGCAGACTCTCTGCAGTTTTAATCGAGACGAACGACTTAGAAGATAAAAGACTGTCGATAGAATCGTCTATTGATCCGCGTACGCTTCTACGAAACGTTAAAGAAAGATTCCAATTGGTTTTTGACTTTTCCACCCCCCGAACTATCGTCAACGTCATATTGACAGTGTAGAACAGAGAACTTTGAAATTCTCTGACATGTATCTTTTCAAGTTTTTATAAAAAAATAATTACATTCTCCGAGGAGAAAAAGAAAGCACGATCTGGTTTAGAAATCAACTATTCTTAAGAAACCGATATCTTTTGGACATCATTTTTCACTTGTCGATCATCTCGTCGTATCAAACTTAAACGATATTGAAACCAAAAACCCTCAACCTAATTTAAAGAAAGAGAAAAAGAAAAACGCGCGTTGCGGTAAACTCTCGCTCCCTAATATCCATTTAGGACGAAGATTTTGCTCGAGCAAAAAGGGAAAAAAATTATGGTAGCTTGGTCAGCGCTACGCTGCCACCAAACGAACCGAAAAAAGTGGAACGAATCAGCAAGAGAGAGGGAGAGAGAGTGGAGCGCTGTGAAACCAGACGAGTCCACTGTACGCTCGCATAACGCGCGCATATTAATCCTACGTGTTTTCACGGGGTTTCCTTTCCCCCAATTTCTCTTTCCATTTTTCCCACGGTTCCTTTTGCAACAACCGAGCCGACGAAAACTGGAGAGACGGAGAATCGCCGCGAGTTTTTGGCAAAGATCCAAGGAACAGACTTGGAAGAATTGGAGTACTGGTTGCACATTCGCGATAGTGTGTGTGTGTGTGTGTGTGTGTGTGTGTGTGTGTGTGTGTGTGTGTGTGTCTATAGCCAGAGTTCCACTCTGGTCGGTGCACATGCAGCTGCAGCCATGACACCAGGAATCAGGCCACTATCCCACTTTACGCCTTTCCGAGCAATAAAGGTTACCCCTTCGTTCGTTCGTTCGTTCGTTCGTTCGTTCTTCGTGCACGTAACCTACGTGTCGTGTACGATTCTCTAGCTGGAAACTGCCGAGACGCCGGACGCGGCGCGACCCGGCCGTTTCTTCGACCCTTCCCTCGAGGGGAGTCGAACTCCCACTTTCGAACTTTCGAAGCCCGCGGGACCAAAACGATGGCGGCTTCTGGTTGACAGTCCTGTCAAGGGGCCGGCCTTGAGATTTCGTTTACAACGGCGGCGACGGCGGCGGCGGCGGCGGCCGCCGGTTCGTGAAAAGCCACCGGCGACCATTGACGAGGTCGGTCCTCTTGAACGGGGCAGCCTTGAAAGTTGACGCGCCGACGAAAGTTCTCCTCCGCAACGCGAATCTAGGTTTCCGCCGCTCTTTCTACTGTTTCTTCGTACTGTAGCCTCCTTTTAATTGTTCTGTGTCCGCGATATCGAACTATACGTCGGAGGAAACATATATATGTACGTCGGTCGTCCTCGCGCGGTGTTGGCTAGGTGTGTTTGACAATTCTGCAGTTATCGGAGACATTGCGATTGTCCTTTTTCAATTCGACTCAGTCGGTTTTCTCTGGATCTTTTCTCTTTTCTCCTTTAAAGTATTTGTACGGAAAGCGTTCGTGCGGAAGATACAAGTTTGAAGTTCAAAATCACTTTAAAGTGATGGTTGAAGGATGTTGAAGGGTTCGACCTTGGAATTTAATTGTGTTTTTTGATAACTCGTTAACTCATCAACGAGCATCGTTTTATGATTTTTACGACCTATTTGCGATTTTTTTGCAATTTTTTTCAGTTAATTTGATACTTGGACTGTGGATTATTTCGACAAGAAATCCTTAATTGTTCTGTTTGTTACAAATGTTACAAAATTTAAAGAAATCAGGGTAAACGTGTAATTGTTAATTGTATTTCCATCATCTGGACAATCGGATTGATTTGAACGATCCACCTTTAAAAATTTTCAATCGAGTCACGCGACACGGAGGAAACAAAGAGGGGAAAAATTAATTACGCGGGTTCTCCGGTAACAACAGCTGAAGCTTCCTCCGCGTTCTAATTCGAACGAAGCCGATGGGAACGAGTTCAATAATTGAAAATCCACTGGAACAGCCGGGCAGCTTTTCACCGAAACGTACGAGTAAACAGAACCGGGGGATTGCGAATGCCTTCCATCTGTTCGGGCGTCGCGTTGCTTGCGCGTTGGTTGGAAATTTCGTGCACAGTTGAATATCCGGGATATGCAACGCGTGGTAACACAACACATGCGGATTGGATCGCGTGTCGTTCATCTCCCGTCCCTTCGTGAACGTAATCGTGTGCCACGCGAGAGCGTGTTTATCATTAACACGTGCAGAGTTAGTTCCTTCGTGAGATTAACGATGAAACGCGACGACTCGTTTGGTAAATCAAAGAATCGTCATTGTCGCCTCTCTGAGAACACGGGACAAAATTTTGGAGAATTTTTACTGTTCCAAGAAACGCTTGCCACCGAGCTGCTTCTTTTTTAAGTGAAAATGTAAATTTCTGAGATGCTCGAGAAATTTTCAGGAAAGTTTAGCGTACCATGGGCGAGGAAATTGGACGAGGTATAATTTAAATTATTTCGAGAGGTGGCGTGATATTCGTTACGACGTGTGGATTGGAACGCAGAAACGTTAGTTGGTAGTTTCGCAGTGGGTAATTGTGTTAATTTTGTAATGTCAAAATTGTTTGCGTTCGTCGTTTAAACAAAATGATGTGAGATCTTTGTTCTAGGTTATTGCGCACACTTGTGCGTCAAAATTTGAAATTCTAAATGGAGATCTGAACGCATAGCAGGGTATTCTCTGTATTATTCACCGTACGAAAAGACTCCCTAAATATAATGGGAGGAAGAAGAAAAATATTTCCAAATCACTGCAACTTCTGCGACAGTTCAAGTATACAGATAATTGTCATTCCTTAGACTATTTAGTCTCAGTTCTCAATCAAAAAGAACACGAAACAACTCCGTAGAAACAAAAAGCAGCAAAAAAAACAAAAAGAACGCACGTTTTCAAGCTACTATAATTTCTAAATCAAATAACCAAGCATTAAAAAGGTGCCAAAACTCACTTAGAGTGCGAGAAAGACGAGTCAAATTCAAATTCAAAGGCGAAAAGAACTTTTTTACTTTTCCTAAAGTTCCTTAAAAAAAGAAAGAGAATCTTCAAAGAACGAAGACTCACGATCGAACGGACCTCGTCGACACGCGGTGACCTTAAAAACGGGCAGTCCCAACTGCGCTTAACATCAATCGCGCGAACGTGAAACTGGATCGGTTGAATCATCGACAAAGTCGGGCGAAGTCGATGTTTTAAAGTCGAAACGCTCGCGCGAGCGTGCTAATTCCAACGCAACCGGTCGATTCCGTAAGGGGAATCAAGGAGGACGCCAAAAACGGGTCTGCGATAGTTTTCTAGCCGTGCAGCTGCACCCGGTGCAAGCTCTGCTGTTCGATAACCGAGGTGCAACGGCCGCCGGCCCCAAGAACGGATCTAGGCCACCGGCACCAGCATTTCCACCACCACCACCACCACCACCACCACCACCACCGTTGGCACCACCATCAATATCATTGCTACTGCTACAACCATCGCCAGCCATCGTTGCATTAATACTGCAACATTCTTGTTGTTGCTGCAATAATATCGTTACACACGAGTGCCAATGCCAATGAGTTGAGGAATTTGCATTTTTCTCAATAATCGTTGGATCGAGCAAGCTTAAAAAGAGAGACAGATGGTTGAGAGTAAAGCTTGCCGTAAAGAGTGCATTCTTGCAACTAAGAACGAAGAGCACAGAGGATAAGTAAGGCTGTTTTTTTGCATCGCGTGATACGTCCGAGAACGCGCAGATTCTTTCTTTGTTAAAGTTTAAGTTTAAGCCAAGCGTTTCGTTGAGATTCTAAGGTCGAACGCTCGTACCGCTTGTCTTTTGAGCTTTGTGTGTGTTGATACAAACTGAACCGCGATCTTGACAATTTTGAAGTTGGTATTAGACAATAAGAAAAATTAGGTACAGTGGAAATTGTACAGTTTCGGGAAACACAGTTTGGAACGTCGCTACAACATCTTTTTCGATGAAACATCCTACTAAAGTTCAGATCTTTAAATTTAGTTTCTGAAGATCATCGCAGTGTTCGAATTCGGTCTTTTTATTTAACATTGAAACAAAAGAACTTCTTCGTGTGAACACCACGCAATTTCCTTTGAAATATATTTGATAAATGGGAGAAAATATATTTAATGTTTCTGATCAATGCATCAATGATACCGTATCAAAGGCGTTGTTCGATGATCAGAGATGAAAATATTCTGAAACAATAGTATTCCGCGTTAGTAAAGTAAAAGTACGCGAGTTTAATGATAAATATATTTGTAGGACTGGTGAAAAACTATCGAAAGTACTGAATATGAAATATTGAATAAATATTGATCATTGAAATATTGAAACGTTGATTGTGAAATGTAACTACGGCACAATTATCATAAGGCAGATTGTAAATACGTTCACAGTATTGCTATCAGAGACTTGACCATGTTACCACCGTTAATCGATGTGAAAGGTCACTACTATTTTTTTTACCAAACGTATGCACTTTGATAAATATTACTTTGGGGCCAAAGTTACGTAGGTTTTTCCAAAATCACTGTTGCATGAAAATCACTGTTTCTGCCGCAGCGACCCCACATTTTGTCAAGCATTCACTTTCCCAAAAACACACAAATTCCCAAATCACGTCTAAAATATCCGCCTTGAAAATAACATATTTAATTTCATTATAAAATAAGAAATTTCCCAAATTTATCTAAATCGAAACAATCGCAACTAACCGTGCGATACAATCACTCGAAATTTCTAAACCTCAGTTAAAATTCTTTTTAATATTTTAATATCTTTTTCGTTTTTCGAGATACGTTGAAATAATTCCCCTATGCTTCGACCTTTCAACCTCATATTACACAAATTCCCACGAACTAATGATCAAATATATTCCACACGACAAATATGGCACAAGAATGACTAAAACTTCGAAATTTTTAAAAAATGGTACAACATGCGATACCTTGTCTGAGAAGAACGACATAGACGTAAAATCAATGTCGCCGTCAGTGTGTTACAAAATTCAGCAAGGCACGAACGAATCCAATTTCCCCCCTCAGCATCAATCAGACATCTACATCAGCAGACGCGCAATAAAACGAAACTACGCTTCGCCTTGCACATGAAGATTTCGAAAGCTGTGCCAAGGACGCGATCATTAGTCGCACTGTGCGGAGAGACAAGTTTGAACGTCGGACCTTCGCACGTGCCACCGCCCCTGTCATCGATCCTGTAGCGGAAAGAAACCGAAGCGAAAGAACTACGAGAACAAGAGGAGGAGAAGGAGGAAGAGGAATATAAAATCTTCCGCGGCGTACGGTGGAAAGACGAGGGATCGCCACATGTTGAGCTCGAACGAGAAGCTCGTCCACCGTGGAAATGCGACACGCTCGGCTTCTTTGTCGTGCAAACGCGCCAGAGAAAGGGACGTCCGCGGCGATCGGGAAATTAAAGCCAAGGACAGGCTGCAACCTATCTTTGAGATCGAACAACGGAAAAAGGGAGGGTCGCGTTATTGCCGTATTTATCGACGAGCCGGTGGTGGACTCGGGGGTTTTCCTGGACAGCCAGAGCGCGCTTGACTCGATTGTTGGATGTCGCGCGCTCGAGCAACGTGGAGTAAGGCAACGGGGGAAAGTTTCTGGCGAGGACGCCCCCATATTGGGCCGGATTGAGAGTTCACGCGACATTTTTGAACAACTTTTCGCTCGTCGAGAGATGTCGCGATGAAATTTGACATTTAAATATTTATCAAAAATATTCCCTTCCAATGATATAAAAGGTGATATATTTAATCACTGTTCTGCTGACTTTATTTTTAAACAAATTAGTCAAATTGTTTATTTTATCATCTACTGTGCTTCTGAACTAATTTAACTAATCACGTGTGAATAAAACTTGTAAAATCAAGGGAGCGTTTCAAAGCCGACGCGCGATTTCACGAGCAATGCTTCGTTCAATCTTTCTTCGCGCACTGTATCTTGTGGAGTAAGGCATAGTTGGTGTATTTGGTATATTTCATCCTCAGATCGTAGACTTAGATTGCGACGAACTGAATTTATACTGGATAAAGGTAAAATTTAGGGTGTTTAATCTTATTTTGTAGTTTAAATTCTTGGTGGACTAGACGCTAGAGATTAAAAATTACGAGATCATAAATAATTTAATGAAGTTTCTTTAAGATTTATAAACGTGTTTATATTCTGATACACAGCGTGTGTATCAGCTTCGTGTTTGTATCTTTCAAAGGATAAAATTGATTTATTTTATTTACTGTTTGATTCATAGTTGTAAAATCATCCTAAAATTTGCGATTTTTGCAACACTGTTATTACCAGATTCTTATTATTATGCACGTATCATGAAATTCAAAATTCAAAATTCCCTTCCTTTCGCGTATAAAAGTGTTTCCTCTCAGAATGATTTCCAACTACAAAAATTCTATTTATAGAAACGAAATAAGTCGTTTGGATACATAGACACGTTTGGTCTAACACGAACCGATGCCCGATGAGACGTACTTTCAAATTACCGAGCAGTTAGTTCGAAGACTCACGCCCACGCCTCCCCGTCGAAAAAAATTTAAATTGCAATAGTTTGCTGGCGCAATTAAAATTTCATCGGCGCACAGCTGTAAGGCTATTCGTTATTGATTGATTGACTTAACTCCGCATTTGTATTTTCTCTTTACTCTGCCGGCGTATTGTTTCTAAAAGGAGAGTCAATATTCGGTTTATTGAATTTTTAATTAAATATCGACGTGCTAGGCGTATTCAAAAAAGAAGAAAACCTTAGTGTTTAAGTGATGTTAAGTCAGTCAGATCAGACAGTGAGAGAAGTAAAATTTTTTCAGAGCTACAATTTTGTCTTCTTTTTTCCTTTCCTCTTTAACACGCCTCGTGTTTAACTATGACGAACACTTTACGAGTGACGTTTCTCTTTAAAGATGATCACAGCGTTGCCAGTGCCCTCGGTGAAGGTCTTTCACAAAACCTACTATCAGGAAAAAGGGTCCAGGATAGGGAGCAGTCAGCCTGGAAGTCCTTTGGCCGAGAGTGAAGCAGTGCTGGCGCTAGTTGACAAAGAACCTCCGGAATACTATTTCTGTGGGAAGGTAAGAACCATTGTATTAATAAACGATAAGTAATTCGATGTTTCTCGAATAAAACTAAACGTGTATTCTGACACGAAATATTACTTCTTAGATACAGTAGTCGGAAGAAGTATTTGCACGCTATTGTATTTAAAGATCACAGAAGAAAATTTTAAGATTGAATCATCAATTTCAATTGATCAGTTGGCAAAATTGTCCTTTTTGTGATTATGATATCAAGCATGTACGTACGTACATATTTTTACATCCTATTCGACATTTTAAAAATATTAGAAATTAAAAATACAAATTCTTTCGTGGTTGCAGTATTTTTGGAAATTCTTTTCGAAAGGAATCCTAAGATCTTTTTGCAGTTACAACTGAAAATTAATAATATTCCGAACAGTAATATTTAATAAAAGTCTAAGCATAAAAAATAAAAATCTATCTCAATCGCGTTGAGAGGTTGATTCGGTATTTGCTGCATATAATTGGCACAGTTCAGTTGCTTTTAACGTTTCGAAGGTATAAAACAATATAGAATAAAAATATCAGGATTTTCTGCGAACAATTAGGATGAAAGTGAGAACAAAAACAAAATTGTACTGTGACTGATTCTTTGAAATTAAAAAATTGTTTTCAATCTCTAACAATAAATGTAATTACATATCAAATTTAATTAACAATCATTTCATGAAATGAAGCCTAAAAAACTGACTCTTTGAAACAAAAAAGATATTCGCTGTTTTATTACATTTACAAATTACTAAAAGAAATGGTGAGATAAAACACTTGTATAATCAACTCTGGAATTACGAACCGAATGAAAGTCGCAGCGAAAAGCCAATGAATCACGAGATTGCGGGGGTGTACACATTCACGCTTTCCCTCGGAATCTTTTAAATACCATTGCTAATTAACTTTATTCGCTTCTCTGTCGAACTCGCGTTTTGCCGCCGTCGACAAAAAGTTTTCAATCTACTCAAGTGCTCTTGCAATGGTCGAACGTGTTCAAGAAACGATCGCGAACACTTCCACTAGTGCTGATGCAACGGTTCATCTCTCAATCCGAATGCTCTTTGCCTTTTCAATTTCTAAGATGTTACGTACTAATGCCATTCGTTTCCTGTCCTTTCTTTTACATTTTTAAGAGGAGTTTTTTGAGAATCTAGCGTATATCTAGCAGTAGAAGCAAATAAATATCTTTTCGTTTCGTTCTAAACGAATGAGCACGCTGAAGTTACTGATTTTTGCAAATGAATATTTGCAAAAATATTAATTATAATATTTTTCAATTTTAATTGTAATTATAAAATATTCATTCACTCTGGAGGGAATGCACATATACAGGGTGATCAAGACAAATTATTGTAAAATATCTCCCTAACCGTTAGGTTTAGGACCAATGTGGCTTAACATTTCTTCTCTTTTACTTGGAATTTCGTATTCTTTCGATTCATAATGAAAAAATATATGGCCCAATTAAAAAGAAAAATAAAGATAACCTTGAAAATTTCGAAACTCCTCAACACATACGAAAGATTGATTTTGCCTCTCTTAAAACGACACAGCTGTTTTATTAAATAATTTTTCATTAGACGCATAATTTAAAAGTTACTTCAGGTGCGCAAGTTGCGTGAATCACCCTGTATACAAGAGTTGAAGCATTCGTATAATTTAACGCGTAGGTGTTCCTGTTGGACGTTTAAATCATGAAATAAATACTCTCGTTCGTAATATTAGACAGCTGCATTTTTTATAGAACCGCAACAATTTTTATAGATCATTGCATTTTATTTCGAAATATTTATCTCTTTTGTATTTCATCATTTAGTCAAGAAAAATCACAAAAATGAAACTAAGTGACTCTAATTGTTAACAAACTCGTGCAGATACATTTACTTATTTAGTCTGTATAGTTATCTGTGTAAAATTTAAAATATTTTAAAGATAACACGACACATTTCATTAAACTTTTCGCAACGAAGAATGGCGTCAATAATTAAAATGACTTCTTTCACACAACAAACAAACACATACACCTGCAATCGTAAATGGACTTTTGATTAAAAGCCACAGTACAACCTGATTAAAAATAAATGAAACGCACATATGTTTATCCGCAGTTTAATCAGCAAATACCGCACTTTCGCGAAACGAAACGTCGCAGAGCATTTCCCAGTGATCCACATTGGTGTAAAAATCTCCATTTAAATTCACTCGGGGTACACGGAACTGCGCAACTTTCAAATAATTTCATAGTTGCGAAACGGGGCTCCCGGCTATTTGTTCGGGTGAATACCGATGTCATGAAAAATTGTGTCGTATCCTTCGTCGGTTTTCGTCGCCGGTCTCGCTTTATAAATAGAATTTCCAAAGTGAGTTCGATTGAGAAAATTCGCGGCGGGCATGATCCGCGTGCGAATGCGTGAATTAAAGGAGCGCTGGTACGCGCGACAAGAAAATCCTGCGCGAGGGAACGGGGAAAGGGGCTGGCTTCGAGCTTCGCTTATGAATTTCAAATGATTTCTACTTGAGATTTCAAAGGCAAATTACCCGTGAGCGCGAAACTTTGGGCCGTTCGGAGGGCTCTGCGTATTCGGCGCGATTTACATTTTTTATTGCCGCCGGGTAACTGGGTCGAGATTGAGATTATCAACAGAAATTAAGAAAAAGAAAGGCCGCGGAATTTCCCATGCGTTTAGATACGTAGGATCAAACTTTAATGTGAAAACTTTAACGTTAGCGATGTTGATCTTGAGGCTGACTGAAATTGAAAGTATCCATCGAGAAAAGACGAAACGACAGGAAGTCATTTTTTGAAATTAGTGTTAAAGAAAAATACCTTCTTGAAAGAATGAAATTATATTGATGATTTTATTGATGATTAAAATGATTAAAAAATGAAATTTAAATCCTTGTTGATGTTCTACGAGAAGTAAAATAAATTAATTCAGGAAGACAGAGGACAGACAGGATCTATTTTTCTCGAGTACTTTTTCATCTGACTTTTCTCTTTTCAAATGCATTTTAAAAATGACTTGACGTTTGACTGACATTTAAAGAAGTATTTAAAGCTTTGAGCATTTAAAGTCACGACATAAAATTCAGAATTATCAAATATCAAATTATGACTGTGCGATACGACTTTAGAATTTCTACCAAACAACAAAGTTTCTCAAAATCTCTCCTGTGAAAATATTAACCTGTGTTACATTAGAAAATTCTAAATTAATATATCAATTGGAAAAAAGTGCGATTTATCGCCTGACGAATCCTTGAGAAACGCAACAACAGAAAAATGTCGCCTTCGACTCTCAACTTTGAAACATTCGATACCTCGATTACTCGATAATGATTAAAAAAAAAAAAAAAACTTGAACAAAAAGAATCTAATATAATATGCTATACGCTCGCAAGGTCCGTTAATTTCTATTAGACTTTGAAAGGTGAAGGTTTAAAACAAGTTAATGCAAGCATAAACTATGATCATGAAATTTTTATTTTAGAGTTTAATTTTCGTTTCATCTAAAATTAACATCTTGTGAAATTCTTCATTGCTAAAACATTCCTCTATAATACGAGATGTTATTTAAAACTTACAATAGCGATACGCAAATGCAGGAAGAAACATTGCAAAATTTTGACTCTTATTTTTTTCTTTTCTCCTCTTAAATTCTACAAAAATTTATTCCAAAGAAACATCATGAAATTTTGAAGAGGAAATGCGTTATAGCCTTTAAAATTTTACGATTCGTAACACCTAACATTTTATTAAATTTCATCTCTCGCATATTTCTCTTCCGGAAATTTTATAATTTTCACTCATCTTAAATTGCGAAAGATTTAACTTTTAACAAGGAACTACCTTCGCGTTTATTGACCCGAAATAACCTTGCAAGTTTTGTTATAAAATCCCCCAGATAGCCACTAGAACTCCAATCCAAAGTTATTCATCGCTTGTGTATCAGATGTTAATAAAACTCCTTATCCGGGCTTCAGAGAGAGTTTCAATTGATAATTCATTCCCAATTAGGTTTCCGACCGCGAGTAATTTTATTTCAACAGCGATTCCCAGAAATATCAATTCATATCTCGCGGAATACCAAGAACGTCATTTCATGAACCACGTAGTTCTTCCTTTCTGTCGACGTGAATTTCACCGTGAATCAAGGCAAAAAGAATAAGCAGAGAAAGTCCGATCGAGGAAATTTCGTGTTGATTTTATAGCTACGGCGGACGATAACTCGATCAAATCGGCCGCGCCGAATGAAAATCTCCGGCAGAGTCGCAGCGAATTAATCGTGATTTTTCCTTTGCATAATTGTTCGCTGGAAAAGTGGACGCGGCAGCGTAACGAATTGCTCGAGTTGAGGAGTGAAAGGGGGAGGGCGAGTGAGATAGAAATGGAATATTTTCTCGGCGCGCGCGGCGCGCGGGAAATGACGTCATTGAAAACTCGTGGGCGGTCTGTTGAAGCGGCGTGTAACTTCTTGCACGTACGATAAAGCGTGCGGTTAGAGCCGCGTTTGAAATTTATTTTCGCTTTTCCACCTCTCACTTCGCACATCCTCCCGTGGCAATTTTTATGAACAACATCTTTCCCCGACGATCGACACTAAATTTAGTTGCCATTTTCTTTTTTTATACCCAACGATCACCATCTTCTTTTTTTTCTTCTTCTTCTTTGATCGAACGTCGTTCGGAATAGTAATAAGGTGATTTTTTTTTTTATCGACTGGTGAAAGTGAAAGTGCTGGATCAGTGAGAGAAACGAGAACTTGAGGATTGTTAAGAATCCTAGAAAAAAGGAATTCGTTGTAAAATTGCGACTGTGAAACAGGTCGAATTTAATGGGATGTTATAAAATCGCGAACTATTGTTTCAATTCCTTGGATTAATGGAAACAATTTCACGATGAATACGAGCTACGTGTTTTATTTTAAAAGTTGCGATGAAACTTTTCCTCAAGTTTAAACGAATAGTTGAACTTCACCCGCCCAAATAGGAGAAACATCGAGTTTTTGGTGCTTCGCTAGATAACATTGCGTGCCAGTGAGCTAAATTTAAATCCACCAGTTAAGCAAAATGGTGCAATTTGAGGGATTAATTAAAATCTTTAAGGTACAGCCTTGAAACTCGATATCACGGCGAGATACAATGAGGAAACACGAGGTACGAAATTTCACGCTATCGACACTAGAAATCGTTCTCCTTGAAAATTTCAAAATATAATCATAGAATAATTTCGGAAATTCGTGATCGAAATTTGTGATCGAGACAATTCCGAAAAAGCGGAGGAAAAATAATTGTAATAAATTTCACTTGAAGAATAAAGAATGGCACGCTGTTATCTCTATAGTCAGGATTTAAAGGTTAAAGTATAATAGGGCACTCTTGGCTTTTTTATTTATCTCTTGGTCTAGAGCCGTCCTTTTCAAACGTCGAACAGACGCATTCAACCTTGACAGGTTATTCTACTGCCTTTTAGCCCTTTTGTCCGCGATTTTCATAAAAAGAGTATTAAACATCAATGCGCGGTATCTACCCGATTATTCGATTACGATTCAATCTTTTCGAAGATGGCGCCGCGTCTCTAAGTTTTGCTCGTTGTTCGGCTTAATTACTCCGTTGCGAAGGTATTTCAAGAATTATATTTCTAATTGAGTGGATTCACTTCTGCGCAACGCGCACGAGAACAATGTTTGCCTTCGCGTAACTCCGTACACAAAGGAGAATTCTCTCATAAAAGAGAAGCCTTCGAAGTTGAGCCTCGCGTACAGCAAATTTGCAACTAGCTGGCGGTGGCAGGCGCAACATTAAATAAACTGTCTCCTAAATAACGAAATACATTGTGGAACGAGCACAACTGGAGTGCGCTGCTCAAAGCAGCGTCACGAAAAAAGGAATTCTCCACAAACAGAGTGCACCTAGTCTAAAATACAAGAGTCACTGTCATCTCGTTCCAAATGAAAGATAAATATTAAATCGGCAAACCTGAAAAGGAAAAGATAAAGTGACCAAAAAAAAATTATCACTACTACCAAGGTTACTGAAGCAAAAGAATACAAGAACGTAGGAAATAAACATTCAATTTTCGTAATTAATCTTGCCACACGTTGATTAATTAATTCTTAATCTCCCTTTTGACAAGAAAAATTCTAATTTTTGTCCCACCGTCGTTTCTTTCATACGCTCATCCGGAATGATCCGATAAACAGCGTAAACTGTAAACTGTGTGGCGACGCTGATTATTGATTGAGGTCTTTTTTTCCAATGTTTTCGAAGGTTAATTCTTTGCACGTGGTGGTTGGGTCGCTGCTGTTGGGCGCAGTGGTGTTGGTGGTAGGCCTGGTGCAGCTCGCACCTGGGGCAGAAGCTGCACAAAACTCGACCGCCCTTATTGTCGTCGGATGCAGCCTGCTGGTGATTGGTGTGTTCCTTGCGCCCCTCAGAGCTTTGTGCATCAAGAAACAAAAGGCTGCTCAGAAGGACGGAACGCATCAAAGAAGTGTCACCAGCATAGACATGCTCTTGGCTCAGCACAGGTGGGTACATATATCATGTTTCGTAATTAAAACAGCACGGATGACGACACGGTTATTACGATCGGCTTGTTGAGTTATTCCTGGGATTTTTATTACCTGTCTTTCGCACTGGACAGATAATCGATCAGTGGGAAACATGGGTGCAGTTTATTGACTGTTGCTCAATTTGTGGGTAATAAATTTGAATAGAATTCCATACAAATTTTAATATCTCTAGTATAGCAGATTTTCGATTTTAACGCTAGTATAGACAAATGAACAAAAGAACGATCCATCAAAAAAATATTCGACACAGATGGAGATGTTAAGATTGCTGCTATAGAGAATGCGATAGTTTGTTATGCAATGAAATTCTCTGTTAGAGGAAAATGAAATGCACGAGTAACACGGACGAAATTTTCTCGCAAACAGGGACTTCACGGTGCTGACGCCGGATGAACTGGAGGACCTCGTCGGCCGACCAACCTCCGCCCTGGAGAATAAAATCCGCAAGCAGGGCCACAATACCTAGGTGTTGTCGGCCTCGAGGAAGGCCCATTCATCGTCACCACCGTGCTCGAACACACCATCGTCATCAACGTCGCCAGGAACTAGCTCATCCATTCTCTACACGCATCGTTACGACTCTCGTGAACACAGTCTGGTTTAAGCAAGAAGCGAAACGTAAAAAAAAAAAAGAGAAAAAAAATAGTGGCAGAAGAAAAGACGAGAAAAAGACAAGGACAAGGGGCAACACTGGCGTGCTTGACTTTTTTTTTTTTTAGACAGAATCGATTTTTCGACTATTGTGCACGCAGCGAACAGCTGTTTCTTTCTACGAAGGTTGCGCACGCCTGCCTTTAGCTTGCGGTAAATACCTTAAACCCAAAGGCGATCGAGTGAAATGTCACGGATACAAGAACGGATTACGTATTCTCTTTCAGTTGATAAGCACTCGCGATAGACTCTCGCCTACAAAAGTCAGTAACATATGTATGTAGTACGTCCGTGTTCTTTCCGACTGATTGACCGATTGATCGTCGCTACGTGAACCTCGGACAATTGTACAATGATATGCATGAGAAATCGCTGAAAAATCGACCTGTGAATCGAAGAAAATTCGACGACAATGATTAAGGAAGATATCGACTGGAGGACGTTGAGATCTTTCGTACTGCGAAAGAAACTACGAAAGGAAAGTGATAACGACGACGGAGGTAATCAATTGGACTGACGATCTTTCCCGATCGGGAACGTTCTCTTCGCAAATCGATTGAACGAGTCGGCATCGTTTGCAACGAGTCTCGTTAACGAGAAGCGCAGAGATACCATCGTTCAATTCGCACGAAATGATGCAAAAAATAAAAATAAAAATTGAAGCAAAAAGGGACCTAATTACCGGCTGCCTTCCTTTGATCGTCGTTTAAAACTCTCTCGATTCACTTGTAGAGGATACCTACGATTAGTTTCTTAAGCACGCTGCGGACGTTGTTTTCGTTTCAGAGCAATAGCTTCCTTGCTCCCGTATGAATTCCTCTGCGAATATTTTTAACAGGAGTAGAGTCGTGCGACGTATTTTTAAGTATAGTTAATCTCCCGTAAGCGTTCGTTGGCTCGCAAAAGAAGAAAGAAAAGAAAAGAAAAAAACATCGTCGAGAACTGCACGAAAACAAAACCCGATGCACGCGAATTACGTTTTAGCCTTTGCACCACTTATCGTTTGATAAGGGTAAGAGTAGCGTTTCGAACGCGACGAAATCGACTTGCGCGCGTGAAACTTCCGTCTCACTCGTTTAAGAGCGTGGACGACAAAACTGGTCGTTCCTCGAACGACGAACAGAATGGAACGCGTTTGTTGCTCGTTCACAAAGATCTTCGACTGAGAAGGGAAAGATCGGATTGCGAATCAAGCAGATGGTTAATCGAGTTGTTGTC
>KQ435732.1:2739540-2757603 GCA_001276565.1 Melipona quadrifasciata | reverse complement strand
AAAAAATATCAATTTTAGTAAAATTTCAAATTCAATTTCGAAACTATATATAATATGTTAACAAATTTACTGATTATATATTATTTACTGATTACATGTTGATTAAAATTAGTACTAAAATTAATACTCTACAATTATTACTGAATATTTCATTATCGTGCAAATTACGCATGGTTGTAGGTACGATGATCATAATTAATTCAACGTATCAAATAATTATATATTACAAATAATTAACTCCGTACTATTTTTATAAAATAATAATTTAATATTACAAACTGATAACGAAATAAAGAATAACGAAAGAAGAATGAAATAATTTGTTTGATGCCAGCTATATATACGTTTATCAAACATCTCTATAGTAATAAATAAATAAAATACCAATTTATAAATTTTCTATTGTTTGTGAATTTTAAGAAAGTTGACATCAATTTATCGGAAACATATTCCTCGGCGGAACGATGAGGAAACTATTTCAATTTTGCGGAGATAATGCTATATGGTCTCTGATTATAATGCCACCATCCGGCTGTAATAACCACTAATTTTGAAGAAATAACTTCTAGAGTTATACAACTCTAATTCGTGATAGCTATGGCGTACGCAGTGGGTTTTTGATACATGACGTCTGGTTATCTGTGTGTTATACTTGCACATTGTATCTGCATTGCGAATGTATATATCTGTATATATCAAGAAAACTGTGGAAAAAACCATTAAATTACCATTACGCTGCACGAAATAAAAGTTCAAACGTAATTACAGACATTAGAAGCTGATACGTTGACAACTAGTTTGTGCGTTGTATTGGGCAATACCATTTTTTTTGTCTGTCTCCTGTCAGAAAGTTTTAACCAAAATCCTCTGCGCGATTACTAAGTGCCCGCCTGTGGACCGGGGAATTCGTCAAAATTGTATATATCTCTGAGAAAATATGCCAGATAGTGGTGCTGTTTATCAACCTACGACAGTAGGTTACACGTATGATAGCGGAGGTGACGGTACTGGAGGTAGTAACAATTTAAGAGGTTGTTTCTGGAGAATCATATCAAGACATAAACTTAACTCTAGAAACTGGCTTGAATGGATATTAGTCTCAGCTGTTTTGTCGTTTATCATTGCTGGTATAACAATGATAACAACTGATACATCACAAGAAACAAAAGTAAATAGTACGCAAAAGGTATTTAATAGCTTTTATTTCAGTCTATGATACTTTACGTATGAATATTTTAATCCTTTAAAGATGACAACAGCATGACGTGTATTCAAACGAAATCACGGTCGTGCCTCGTATACAAAATATAAGAATGCATGTATATATAACCTTACTTTAATTAGCAAGTGCCTTGTTGATTTGGTATTAAATGGATGACAGTAACTTTTATTTTTTGTCAAAGTATTATCATTAGTTATCATGCCTATTGTACCTATTATATCTATGCAGAATATATTTATAAAAGTTTATAAAACTAATTTTCATGCTTCTAAAATAATTTTATCAGTTAATTTCTTATATACATTATATAATATATGACACTAAATTCAAAAATAATTGTGCACATAAAGGTAGACGAGGATCCAACTACGTCGCAAAGCGATGAAGAACATACTAAATATACTACAAAACATTCCATGCCACCAGGTATTTTCCTGATATTAACAGGGCTAGTGTTGGGCTTAATTTGGGCTTGGCTTCATTTCTTCCATCGCGCTAAATCTACAAGAGGTGGAATGGTCTTAAGCAGTGGTCAGGTAGGCATAATTTTTTTTTGTAGATTTATATTTTGAGTTTTATTTTATTTACCGGAAGCCATCCAGTGTGTTTTGGCTCGTATGTTCGTTCCTTTATCTTATATATGCGTTGCTATGAGGAAAGATGTTGGGCGGTTTGAATCCATCAACTGACTTCCTGGTGGGTTCCACTTCGCAGTACGGACCTGTACTAACGGAGCTGCCGAATCAACTAACGATGAAGTTGGAACAGACAAGTCCTCATGACACTCCAGCGATACCACTTTCTGATCAAGAAGAGGAAACCCGTACCTTAATGCAGGATTCTACAATTCCCACGGTAGTCTCCATTGGCCCCAATACCATTGCTAATCAGAAAGGTTAATTGCGTCGATGTGTAGTAAGGACACACGATGTGAACATTCTTTTAATTTTACGTGAACAAACCTGAATCGCGATTTTTGCCATTTTCGTGAATTATGTGATTTTTTACATATAGAAGAACTATTCTTTTTTAATATTTTATTAGAATCCCTTTGCCTGATTTTGAAATATAAACAATTTTATTTCTGTAAATTATCGGCACAAGTTAGTAGCGTAAGGTATCGTTTATTTTATTTTTTTTTAATTTTATTTTTTAGATTATATCTATGCATTCCTCCACTCCGTCCATTATCATTGGTAATTTGTTAAATAAGCATTGAATCCAGATATATTACAGATAATAAATTTTAGAAGAATTTGTTTATGATATAAGATATTTTTCAAAACATTATTCATATTATTGTTTAAATAGCATATTTAATAATAGTAACTACATTGGTTGTCTTGATACGATAGTAATTTATATTAGCACATTATTGGTCTGATATGACCAGTTACGAATGCATGTATAAATAAATGATATTTTGTATTATTCTGCCCAGTTTAATATAATGGCAGCATTAAGTGTCATCGACAATATTTGTAACAAACTATTTGCTCATCTTATATGAAGAAAAGTGAGCTTTAACATATGGTGGTATTAGCAAAATAAAGGGATGTGTATATATTAGAATAAAGTATATAAATTATAATAGAAGGCAATCTCATCTCTTCAAATTAAATTGGAATGTTTGTGATATGAAGTAGTGAAGGCGATACACTGCACAATTTTTGTTATATTACTTTATCATTTTTGTACTTATTTTCTTTATAGTTACATACAACTTAATATATACTAATTGCATACATTTTTATAATATAAGTATTTTAATACTTTGATGAAATTTTGGACCTGTTTTACTGATTTTATATCTATTGAGACTGGGTAATATTATTCGTATATTGTATAAAGTATAAAATATAAGGTAATCTGTGGTTAAGCTGTTCTTATTATCAGCTACAAATTTTAAATGATCTTTATTTATATGTATTATTTTACCTGACGTTAAAATTGCATTTACACCAAAAAAGAACAATTTTTATTATGCATCAAAAGTATAATTATTGATAAACAATGTCATCTCAGCATTTTTTATGCACTTTTTATAGATAAGTTTCATTTAAAACAAAATTGTTGAGTTTTATTTGTTAATAACACTTTACAAATGTGAATATTTAAAACAAAGAAATTAAATAAGCACCAGCCTGGATTCAATGCTATCATAGAATGAATATGCATTAACAATATTATTTTAATAATTTATGTGAAAATCATACTATTAGTTAATGATTTATTCATTCGTTTATGTAAGTATTCTTATTAAATAAGGAAAATAAATAAATGAAAAATTATGTATAGCCTTATTAGACCTTTATTATTCCATTTTTTCTTGGCATGCAACTTTTTGAAAATAAAATGTTGGCTTCAATTTACAACGTATTATTTTCATATATTCAAAATATAGCGATTTTATCAAAGTATTTAAGTATTTAAGTAGTTAGTTAATATACATAATTAATTGCTTAACAATATATGTATGTTTATTTAATGCGTATTCATGCTTATGCATATATAGATTGCCAATTTTTGTATTGCCACGCATGCGCAGAAGTTTAAATTATTAGTTCAAACTGTAAACATAACGCGAAAGGTTATGTTATCTTCGAATTACATTATCGGTCGCCGACATGACATTCTTCTCTTTATATCAAGCAGAGTATTGACATGTACGTTATTACAAAATTATCTTTATAAGATGAATAAAAAGTTAAAGTTTGATGGCCTTACAACACCAAGATCCTTACGATCAGGAAATAAGACTGACATTAAAGATATTTTTACAACATCAAAGTATTTCAATGATAAAGATACTCCGCCAAAAAAAGTTGCAAAGAAAAAGCGCGCACCCGTAAAAATAGAATATGATGAAACAAAGAATCCAACAGATTCTGAAAGCACGAAAATTAAAGTTGAAGATTTAGAACATAGACTCGCGAAAAAACAGTCTAAATCGGTAAAAGTAAAATGTGAAGAAATGAAGGATACAATTGATTCAAAAAATAAGGGGGATCAAGATGTCGATCCACAGGATGGGAATGCGAAGATAGAGATAAACAAAGAAGACAAATGGATGCCACCGAATTGGGAAACTGTTTTAGAAAATGTTAAGGAAATGAGAAAACACAAAACAGCACCCGTAGATGAAATGGGTTGTCACAAATGTACGGATCCAAAAGCCACTGCCAAAATTACTAGGTATCAATCATTGATTGCATTGATGCTCAGTAGTCAGACTAAGGACCAAGTTACTCATGCTGCTATGCAAAGATTAATTACTTATGGTTGTGCTCCAGAACTAATAGCAGGTACACCTGACGATACTCTTGGAAAGCTCATATATCCAGTTGGATTTTGGAAGGTATAAATTATGTTCCAATAATTAGTATAAGATATATCACGATAACGTAAAATCGTTAAAAAAAGGTTTTTTCTTTTCTTTTGTTCTTGAAAAGATAAAGAATTATTTAAACAGTATGTTCAAATTAGAATAAAAATTTTACTTTTCAGAGGAAAGTAGAATATATTAAGAAAACGTCAAAAATTTTAATTGAAAAATATGATGGTGATATTCCTAAAACCTTGAAAGAATTATGTCAATTGCCAGGTGTGGGACCAAAAATGGGACATTTATGCATGCAGATAGCATGGGGTGAAGTGTCTGGTATTGGAGTAGACACACATGTACATCGTATTTGTAATAGATTGGGATGGGTGAAAAAGCTAACTAAAACACCAGAAGACACAAGAATTGCAGTGGAAGAATGGCTTCCAAAAGATCTATGGAGCCAGGTAAATTATTTACTCGTTGGATTTGGACAAGAAATCTGTTTGCCAAGATTTCCTAAATGTGATGAATGCCTAAATAAAAATATATGTCCGTCAAGTACAAAGGGTGGTACGAAAAAAAAGACATAACATTATAAAAGTATTTATTATATACTGTATTTATTTAGAATATTTAAGAAAGAAACTTTAAAATAATTTAATGATCTGACTTTCTTTTTAATTTTCCACTACGTTTCTTAGCTTTTTCAACTCTTCTACGTTTTCTTATACTTTCTTTCTTGTTCTTTTGACGTTCCATTTTTACTTGTTTCAGTGAAGCTCTCTTTATTGCTTTCTTTAAATCTTTTCTGTTTTCAATTTGCTTTTCTTTGAAATTTTCTTTTGAATTTTCTCTTAAATTTCTAGGCTGTTTCTTTTCATTTAAAGGCATTCCTACAATTTCTTCATTATTTCTGGAATCCCCATCACTTTCTTCTTCCTCATCACTTTTCATTTCATTAATGTCTTTATTTTCACCAATTAAAGTATTCTTTTCTGCCAGATCTGCAGTATTTAATTCTAAAATACTAATAGTATGTCCTTCTGTTTCATATTCTTGTTGAGATAAAAATTGTTGAATTTCAGGAATATCGCGATTTGATAGCAACTTTTTATAACGTTCCTGCGTCTGTAAAAAGTAATATTTTATTATTGCATCACAGTAAAATTGATATACATATATAAATACTTTCCTCTTGTTTAATTCTTTTCCGTTCTTCTTTTAATCGTTGTTGCAGATCTTCCTTAGCTTTTTGTTTTCTTTGTAATTTTCTTTTTCGAAATCCCGTCAGAAATTCTCTGTATTTGAAAGGATAAAATTTATATATGATTTGTAAGTTATTTAATCCATAATTCAGATTGATATACTTACCGTCTCTTGTTTTCATCAAATACAAGAGTAATCTTTTTGCGTTTCTTTGGTTGACTAGGTGTTCTATTTACATTGAGTAACTTCGGTTGCATTTTTGTATGTGGCGCCATGAATATAGATTATTTACAGGTTATGTAAGTTACGTTGTACAATATTTTAGTTTTTCCAACGGATAACAAATATTATAAATAATTACTATAAATAGTAATTATGGTAGTATACATCAAAGGAGCAGGTTTTCCTTAATTCAACATTTTGTTCGAAAGAATTATCAGATGAACATTTGTAGTTATAAACAAAGTCTCGCGTGACACCGTAATGCACGTAGGAGATACCAAAAAATATGTCTAATATGTGTATGAAGTAATGGTTTTTGGAGTAACTAAAGCATTATGCATTAGTTACTCAGTTCATAAAAATATCAGAGATATTAAAATTTTAAAAGAATAAACATGCATTGCAAGTATAAGATATACTATGTAATAAAAAGCAAAAAAGTTGCTTCTAAATTAGTGATAGTTTAAAACAGATAATTATTTTATTTTGTAAATATTCTCATAATAGGAATTTAAAAAAATTGCTTGAATTTTTATTCTCAACAGGGAAAAATGTATCATACACAAAATGGAAATTAGTGTTCAAAGTTTTTTGTACATTTATCAATGGCATTTAGGTAGTGTGACTATCGTTTGTTTTCGTTCATTTGACGTTTAAAGCATAATCTGTTAAGATAAATACAAGTATTACTATAAGGATGATCAACAGACAAGTTGAAGTGCTGGACAGAACGCTGCATAACACTGTTATTTAGATTATAACTTAACCCTTTGATTACTGTCAGCGCCTAAAGGCGCTTAGTAAATTTACGCTTGTGATACTGTAGGCGCTTATAGGCGCCCGGAAAATTTTATGGACAATTTCAGCAAATCTTATTTGAACTAGACGTAAGTGAATGCTAATTCAATTACATATTCCGTTAGTTATATATTATTTAAATATGTTTATTTTACAGTTATTTTTTTTTATATCCTTAAAATTAAAAATTGGGATAATAAAATGATCAGAAAAAATACGTGCGAACATGACACAACAAATGATTCATGTTCTGATCCTGAGGAAACAAGTGATTTTGAAATGCCTGTTGCTTTTTATAAATGTAAAAAACGTCGTATTTTAACCAATTCATCAGAATCAGAAGAGAATAGCACAGAAGCTACGCCAAAGCAAAAGAAACGTGAAAATAAATTTTCCTGGACACAGGGAGATTTCAAACCTGTAATTCATAAATTTGATGACAAGAATAGTGGAATCAAAGCAAGTGTAGACAGGCAATCATCTATTCTCGATATTTTTAAAATTTTCTTTTCAGAAAAACTTACAGAATTTATTGTCGAACAAAGTAACAAATATTATGAAAATGGTACAAGAGGCAATGTAAATAATTCTAATGTAACTACTGTTCCCGAAATGTATAATTTTTTGGCCATTACCATGCTAATGGCAAGAATGCAGAAGACATCTTTATCAGAATATTGGAGTAAGGACAAGCTGATAAGAACAGAATCGTTTGAAGAAATAATGTCAAGGGATCGATATATACTATTACTAAAGATCCTGCATTTTTGTGATAACAACATTGAACATTACGATCCAATTATGAAAATACGCCATATTCTTGAAAAATTAAAAACATGCTTTAAAACTGCATTTTATCCATATGAAAAATTATGTATAGATGAAAGTTTGTTATTGTTCAAAGGAAGATGTTATTTTAAACAATATATACTGTCAAAAAAAAGCAGGTTTGGGATCAAATCCTTTGTCTTGTGTGATAGCAAGACAGGCTATATTCAAGATTTAATTGTATATTCCGAGGCAGACATGATAATGTCTGAAGATATACCATCAAAATCAATAGGAAAGTCCGGACAGGTAGTAATGACGCTTCTTGAACCATATCTTGGAAAAGGTCACACACTCGTGACTGATAATTGGTACAGCAGCCCCAGCTTATTCCTAAAGTTACATAAAAACTTAACCAACGCATATGGAATGGTAAGAAAAGACAGGTTGGGTATATCGGAATTAAATAAAAAGATAAATAAAGGAGAATACGTATTTTATTCAATAAAAAATATGTTAGCGTTGAAATGGATGGGCGAAAGGGAAGTGTGGATGATTTCCACCTATCATTGTCCCAATATGATTAATACAAACAAGATATATTACCCAACAAAAGAAAAAATAATCAAACCACAATGTATAATTGATTACAATAACACAATGAGGGCGGTTGACAAAGTTGACCAGATGTTATATACTCTAAATTCTACCAGAAAAAATTTAAAGTGGTACAAGAAATTCTTTTTTCATTTATTTGATTTGGCTGTGTATAATACATTTATTTTATATAACTATGTAACTGGAAGAAATTTATCTTTTAGTAAATTTCATTTATATTTAATAAAAGAAATTTTACTAAAATACAACTCAAGTAAAAGTACTGATAATGGGCCTTTTCGTTTGACGGAAAGGCATTTTCCCTCTCCATACATAAACAATGCAGCAATTCGGAAAAACGCAAGGCGCAAATGTGTAGTGTGTAGAAAACATGACAGAAGAAGTGAGACACATTACGAATGCAAGAAATGCGATGTAGGATTATGTATTTATCCATGTTTCGGATTGTATCACACTATATTAGATTATTAGATATATTGTGAAAAGAAGCTTAATGTTAATGTTAAATTTTTGACGAATATTTAATACGAATAAACAAATAATGTTGGTTTAACGTAGTAGAATATTTTAATGTACTTTCTCAGAAATGCACGCCTAACGAAAGATTTCACCATTCTCGCTGTAGTTTGCGATTGAATTCCTACCGTGTGCTACGGCTGGTACGCCTCGAAGTCTGCTGCCGTAGTCAAAGGGTTAATTGTATTAACAATGCTCTAGCGTTGAAATAAGATTTGATTTGAAATGGTTCTGAAGTGGGTAATCGTCTTTAAAATGCTTTAAATGCCATCGTATCATTTCGTGTCGCATCTTGTACGCAATTGTGTTAATTGCATACAAAAACGCTCGAGCAAACATAGAATTTTGGTGAGCATTTCGGCAAAACCCTCGTACGAAACGTCTAATTGCGCATGCGTAAGAAATCCCTTTCATGAAAGGAATCCCTCAATCTAGTAAAAGTTAGCAGCATCGGAGAGAACATGTGTGAAGAAGAACCGTGGAACGTGCTGCGTTGGCTTTGCCGCTAGTAGGTGGGAAGCGTTAGTTATTTACGGCGAGAATGTATCGGGTGTAAGTGATTGGTTCCTTTCACGAGGAGATCCGTCGGTAGGCGGGTAGCCACAGGGCGGGGGCTCTATTGATTTAAATTTGGTTTGCCGGTGCGCGTGTCAATAGTCAAACACAGTGCCGCGAAGAGCGCGCGCTCAGGCATCTGCTCTTCGCTGATCGTGTTCTGCGGATCGAAAGGTTAGGCCCTTCGTGGCGCAGTCAATAAAGACATGTCGACTAATGCGAAAAACGACACGAACGAGGATCCGAAGAATTTGAATGGACCGATTCGTTTCCAGAGTGCCGTGCCGAAGGAAAGGTCAGTCTTGCACCGGCAATTTCTGGTTTATGTCATAGTTCGTAGAAACTTCCGATGCGGATGCTAAGCGACGGTATCGCGATAAAGTGTCGTTCGCGAGAGCGTGATTCGTGTTAAATTACTTACAGCCACGCCTCGGGTCCGAACTACTAGCTGACTCATCGGCAGATGTTGCGGACCTAAAGCACCCCCTTACACTATTTGAGCGTGAAAGAGAAAAGAAATCGATCGATAATATTTTTTTCCATTTTGATGACAGTCGCGATCTCTTCCGCGAGTACTGCGATTCGTTCGTGTGACAAACGGCGAGAACATTGTAACGATTCGTTTCTTTCTGTTCTTTTTGTTATTGCGTGAAATTTTTTTTCGATAAAAGTTTCGATTTATTTACCGGGTGCTTACTGTCTGAGAGGCTAATGCTATTTTCTACCGATTGGTTGGATCAGTCACGTGGTGCGAGAAACGCGCGCGCCAAGGGTGTACAAATACGCCTTTCCACTTTGTTTTTATCTCTTTCAAGATAAAAATTCAAATAGCAACGATATGTTAATTTATTGTATCTTCTTGGATTTTTAAAGGCAAAAGATACTCAAATGGAATGGTTGGGGATATAAAGACTCGGAATTTCGTATGAATCAAAAGTATATCATCGAGTTCACTGGCGACAAGTAAGTTCTTTATCAGTATTTAAATCCCTTTTTCATTAATATTCACATATAAATATTCATGTAAGAATAAATATATTGTTTCATGATATATAGTTGCATAAAAAAAAACTGTTTGCATATACAGGGTGTTCCACGTAATCTCACAAAATAACCTGACAAAAAAAATGTTTTAAAGTTGAATCAGAAAAGTTGATCAGTTTTCGATTGATTATAACTTGGTGCAACAAAAAAAAATTTCAAACAATTTTTTTCCCCGATAATTGTCAAGGTCACCTTTGTTTTTTATATTTTTGACTTAATAGTATTGTAGATCGTATCTAGACGAATTCAACGACCTAGTATACCACGACTTTCGGATGATCTTGAAGGCAATGAAATGAAAATTTCAACAAAAAATCAGCATGAATGGGTAACAATAACTTGTGTTTATTATCAAGACTCGAAATTACATTCAATTCGGGAATCTTGAGTAATTGAATGGAAACGATTTCGTGAAAAATTCACAACAAATCTTCGAATTGAAATCCATTTTGTTGTAGGCACACTTCCTCTCTACGTAGTAAGTTTGTATTGGTCGTTCTTACTGTCGTTGCGAACTTCGCATGCTGTACGATTTGCTGCTTTAAATGTTCCATATTTTGTATTGGAACAGCATAAACTGTTGACTGCAGATGATCCCATAGAAAAAAAAAAAAGAAAAAAATCAAGTGGTGACAAATCAGGGGATCGTGATGGCCAAGCAATAGGACCATAAGTGCCCAACCAATGTTCTCTTAAACTTTAAGTTTAAGTAGTTATGAACGATTCGAGCATTATGACGTGGCAACCGTCTTGTTGGAAATAATTACGCTGCTGATATCATCTGGAAGCCTTTGCATGGAAGCCTTTGCAGTGGAAAGAAAATTTAAATAAGTTTGAGATGTTAAATTATGTTCATAAAAATAAGGTCCAATTAGACGACCTTGTACTAGTCCACACCAAGCATTCACTACAATTTTGAAAATTATGTTCTCTGAACCAATGAGGATTGTCTTTAGAAACCAGAAACGACGATTGTGACAGTTAATTATACCATTATTAGAAAATTTGTTTCATTCATTCGTCCATAGAATGTAGTTTGATATTTCACGATTATCTTCGTGTGAAATTACTAGCCAAACTATAAAATGAAAACGACGTTGTGATTCAGTTTCGCGTAAATGTTGTAAATGTTTGCTCATTTTGTATGGATGGTAATTATCATTTTTTATGATCGAAACTCTTAGATAAATCAGAGTCAGCACTAATTGCACGAATGGTAGTGCGCAAATTTTTTTCTACATGTGTTATGACAGTAACAGTATTGCCTTTGGTTGTAATTCTAGGTGATTTGCTTCTCTTTTTCTTTTCAAATTCTCCACAATTTCGTAAATGTTTTTCAATTATTTAATTTATAAAATGTTTGTGCAGATGAATAGTGCCTCTCTGCTTCACGTGCATTTCTTTTACATTCGCCAAGTATTAGCAACATATCAATCTTTTCACTGTTAGAATACATTTTTGATATTTAATATTAAAATACGATTTGTTCTCGTGACAAGTCAAGACTAAACACAAGAACTGTCTTAATAGCTAAGCTATCACAAGTTGACATTTGTTTTTGTTGTAAATTGTCGACAGTTCATAGATAAGTTCTTAGATAAGTTTCTAGTAATACAACATTTACTCAAGATTCCTGAATTGAATGTAATTTCGAGTCTTGATAATAAATACAAGTTATTGTCACCCATTCATGCTGATAGTTGTTGATGTTTTCATTTCTTTGCCTTCAAGAACATCCGAACGTCATGGAACGTTATACTAGGTCGTTGACTAATTCGTCTGGATACGAGTTACAATGCTATTAAGTCAAAAATATAAAAAAGTGCCATTTAAGAAAACGAAGGTGAGTTTGACAATTATAAAAAAAAAATTTTTTTTGTTGCACTGTACAGCCAATCGAAAACTGATCAACTTTTGTTTAAAACATTTTTTTGTCAGATTATATCGCAAGTACTTGAAAAATCATGAAAAATGTTACGTGGGACATCCTGTATATTGAATAAATTAATGAATAAATAAACATATATTCGTTTATGTATATTTATCTGTTATTTAATTCATTAATTTATTATTTTAATTTCATTGCGCAATAATTCGCTTTTTACATGTATGTCATCCGTTATTATCAGAATGGAATGATTTACTGTATACCTTTTCACGCGTTTCTTTTTAATTAACTTTCAATCTTCCTTCTGCGATTCTTTTTACGATAATTCAATTTTTATTTGCACGTAAAGAAAGTGTAATTTTTTCGCTATAAAAGATTACACTATTCCATAATTAGGGGCACTTAGGCTTATATGAACCAATAGTTATGCTTATCATATAAGCCGATTAAGATACTTGACATCGTTAGATAAGAACAGAAAATTAGCTTCAACGTAGACATTAGCGAATTAAGTACTTTCATTTGCTTAAACACACTTTTCTATTTAATTTTTACATAGATAATTGATATTTCAACGAATTTCTGTTGCAATAAATTTTAAAACCGATACGTAGTTGCAAATGGCCTCGATTTCATTTTGTAAATTTTATATTCTGCAATTGTATTCAACGATGGAATCCGTATAATTGATTTTATCATTTGATTTATTTAAACTTTTGTCGTAAAACAAATATGATATTTATTGCATTGTTTATGTTGAAGAGGAAAGAACAAAGATATAATCGTTTAAAGCATGCTGTTTTTATAATTCATTCATAAAACTGATTGACTTAAAAAAGAAACCAGATCATTTTAACAGAAAGCTACTTTTATTACTAACAATAAGTATACCATAATTGGCATATAATTTATATTTTTACATATATATATATAAATAATCTTTTTCTGTTACGCTTAATTTGTAATATTTAATCTGTGATATAAGCTGATTATTTGAAGGAGATAAATCAATTGCTAAACTAAAATTAAAGTTGTGTGGTTTAAGTATTAATTACTGACAATGATCAGTGACAAATAATACACTAAAACTTTTTAACTACATTTACATTGATAAATGTCAGTATATGCCACAAATTAAACGAAATTTGGATAAATCATGTTTCATTAAATATAAACTATCAAAATTCGAATGTTCGTCTTTCCTTTTCAACGATATGTTTTAGATTTCAAGGCACGGAAAAAATAAATATACACCAGTAGCGAATAAAAGATGGATTTTGAAATTAAACTGAGATAACGTCCATTAAGGCAATGTTTGAAAATTTATTATTCCAAGTAAACGTCAAGAACACATGCATCTAGGAAATACTAAATTCTGTATTTGCTTCAATCTCGAAATGTGCAGTTTCGTTTACCATTTTCTCTTCAGCAAATTGATTCTAATGCGTCTCTAAAAGTTCACGTGTTACGATTTCAAACATTCTTTTATCCTTTATGGCAAGTACACGTTATGACGTAACACGATGAATTAATGAAATCGTACATGCAATTTTGTTAGGTGATATCGCAAAAAATTTATAATTTTACAAGTATATGCATTGACTTTTATCTAAGATTTAACATTTAATTGTTGTGTTTTATTCATTTCTAGAAACTAAATGACTCCTAAACATAAATTGATTAAAATGATTAATTGCATGAAATATTACAAAATACAATGGTACTCTTATGATATTTCATTTTTTTTTAGTTAGATCATTCATAACTACTAGGCTAACCTATATCGAGTCACTTATCACGCCCAGTCTACGACATATGTTGACTAAACAAATACAAACGTAATACCGTACAACAGGGAATGTTCTATTTTCACTCTGTTTACTTCTTAAGTGAAACCGAAATAAAATGAACTTAACATTGACATGTCTGTTCAGTTTTTTATTGTTAACATTTACAAATGGAATATTTACAGGTATCCGATTGGCAACAAGCAACTTCCGTATTTCACACAGTGGGTAATAAACATGTTTGGCATAGACCCGACCAAAAGGAACGTGTCTCAGTCGATGCCGACAGATCTGCCAGAACCGATCATTTCCTCGGAAGTATTGGAGGCGATTAAACAGTTAAATATCGAATATTCGTTGAAGGGTATAGATCGATTGATCAGGGCACACGGACACACGCTCCGAGAAATTTATCTCCTTAAACATGGATCGTTCGATCGAATACCAGATGTAGTTCTTTGGCCGAGTGAGTAACGTCGAATTTAATTTGTCATAAATTTTACCATTTGCACGCATATGGAAATTATTGGAATGGGATTTTGTATGTTGTATGAGCTCATATTCTTTTTTTGAATTAAAATGACTAAAATAATACTTAATTAAAATGATCCTACGTTTGAATGCACGTTCCTTGTTTAAACTCTTCCACAAACGTCATTCTAAACAGAGATTTATTTATCATTGAAACATTTTTCCTTTGATTTGAAAGTAAACTTGAAGTTGACGTTAGCTACACTGTAGAAGAATAGTGGATGAACCTACGGCACTCTCGAACCTTGACTTAGTTTCATCCTATAATTTTCCGAACGTATCTCTGTAACATTCCACCACGAATTGTGCGAATGAGTTAAATCAAACGAATATACAGATGCACGAACGAGCTTGTTTAATTTTCTCTTTCGAACATTTCTTCAATTATGTAAAATCACTATCTTCTTATCAAGTGTTTTGTAGATTGCTAAACTTGTCTAAAGGGAATCGTTTAGAAAAAAGTTTATGTTTTATTTATGTATGTATATCCATACTACGAAGGACGTATATATGCATGTATATTAATCGATATGTAGAAGAGATCGATAAGGAAGTTAAAAAGCTTTGCAATTCAAGAGCGTTAAACCGTACATGTCGTAAACTTGATGTGCATACGAAAATGTAATAAAATTGTGATATATCTTACAATTTTTTTTTCTTTAGTTTTTCGTTTTGAATGTCTGTAATTGTCCAAATGACTATATTTGTTCCGTATTATACCTTAAAATGGTCGATGAGAATATGTAGGTGCCTGCAAGTGAATTCTCAGACTATGACTAATTTAGCTTCTCTCTATACTGGTGCATCAATCGTCGACATACGTACATACACGTACATATATTTATTCATGACCTACGTAATGATTATGAATCGGTAAACAGAAGACAAATTCATGCAAGGACTTCTTCATTTTATACGAAGAAACCAGTTTTCTATGTCGTAGATAGATTTCTTTATAACTTCCTCGCATTTCTGGAGGATCCAGAAAATTTCATTCCTTCTAAATTTTCCAGACTTTTAAAAATTTCCAGATTCGTCGATATTTTTCTCCAAGATTCGTAAATCAATTACCTCCATTCCTCTGCATTTCTTTAATAATTCAAACTTATCAAAGATTTTTCGATCATTCGAAATTTGACGAATTGAATGTTTCCGAAATTTTCTATATCGTGAAAGTGTCGAATGTAATAAACATTTATGTCTGCGTATTTCTAGAATGCCACGAAGACGTCGTAAAAATAATTAAATTGTGTGCTCGATATGGATGTGTCTGTATCCCATTCGGTGGTGGAACGAGCGTAAGCGGTGCTGCCTCGTGCCCGAAGATTGAACGACGAACGATAATATTGTTGGATACGTCGCAAATGAATAGAATACTGTGGATAGACAGAGGAAATTTAATTGCCTGTTGCGAGGCTGGTATTATCGGTCAGGACTTGGAGAAGCAACTGCAACTTCAAGGTCTGACATCTGGCCATGAACCTGATTCTTACGAATTTTCTAGGTACACGATGCTATTAAGACAGAAAACCCGTTTTTTCTGATCGTCAATATTGTTTCAATATTGAATACAAACACTTGCAATTTTACGACGCTTTATGCAATGTTAACACGTAATAGTCGTAGTTAATACGTTACAAAATTTATTTTTTGTACACGTGCAATTTTACGACGCTTTATGCAATGTTAACGCGCAATTGTCGTAGTTAATACGTTACAAAATTTACTTTTTGCACATTTAAAATTAATTTATACAAACAATAGTGTAGACTTGCCTTAACGCAAAATGTTATTTTATTTAAATGAGATATTGATTGTTGATTTTGTTCCATTTAATTGTGTGCATTAGAAAGATGCTAAGTACCTTGAAGGTCACGATGAAATCAAATGTCGTAAAATATGCAAATGTTTGTATTCTGACGTAATTGACGTTTCTACGTCAGAAATGTGAAAAAATAGAACTATACAATATTTTACTTTCATTTAAAGAACCAAAATTTAGAATGAAAATCACGAAGTGCTTAGCACTTGAGTTTCACTTTTACCATTTTCATGAATAAAATCTTTATTATTATCGTATACGATACGATAAAAATGTATGTCAAATAGTTATTTGCATCGATAGCTGTACAAGACTACTAGCCGCATGATCGACTGTATTTCTTTGAAAGAACAGTTTAGGTGGATGGGTGGCAACGAGGGCGAGCGGCATGAAAAAAAATCGATATGGGAACATCGAAGACCTAGTTGTAAGAGTGAGAATGGTCACCGGCAGAACGGAGGATACGGACATAACATTGGAAAGGGGTATATTAGTACCAAGAGCTTCCTGCGGTCCTGACTTCGACCATGTGATCCTTGGTAGCGAGGGAACATTGGGCGTCGTTACGGAAGTGGTGATCAAAATTAGACCATTGCCAAATGTAGTCAAATACGGTAGCATAGTTTTCCCAAATTTCCAAGCTGGCGTGTCAGCGATGCGTGAGGTGAATTTTCGTTAATTCAATAGCTGTATACAGTAGAACCTCGGTTATCCGAGCCTTATTCAACTGAAACTGCGTGTTATCCGAGACGTTTTGAAGTTTATGAAATATGTACTTATCATGATCAGCCGATTGCGACATCGCGTCGCCACTGTTTTCATTTCTTAAAATGTTTTGTTCTTTATCGTGAAAAAAAAAAAAAACTGATAAAGCGTCGCTGATATGAAAAACAATAATCTCTTTGTACCAGGAAAATTTGAATACAGTTACTTGCTAAAATTTTACATTATTAAATTCATTTCTCTGTATTATCCGAGTTTATCTCTGGACAATGGAAGTTCTACTGTATAATTTAAACTATAAAAAATAAATTACGAGTATAGCCTTATATATATGTACAAATCTTCTTTTTGTTGAATTTTTTTCTAAGATTTGATGAACGTTCTTAACTACATAAAAAGTATTGATTGATATATTTGAAAATTAATATTAAATATATTGTAGTTGTTTGTCATAAAAAAAGTTGTATCATTTTTACAAACAGGTAGCTAAGAATCGATGTCAGCCGACTAGTATACGATTGGTTGACAATGAGCAATTCCAGTTTGGTCAAATGTTGCGACCAAAACCCAGCTGGGGTGGTTTAATTTTACAAGGATTAAAACAAGCTTACATCACTAGGATAAAACGTTTTAAATGGGACCAAATATGTGTCGCTACCTTATTGTTCGAAGGTAGCTCGACTGCGGAGGTGGCAGCGCAGGAACAAAAGATTTACAACATCGCGAAGAAACACAATGGTGTTCCAGCAGGGGAAACAAATGGTGAACGAGGTTATCTCTTAACATTCGTCATAGCCTATATCAGAGATCTCGGTCTCGAGTACTACGTATTAGCGGAGTCATTCGAGACGTCTGTTTCCTGGAATCGTGCGCTGTCGTTGTGTAGAAATGTGAAATCTCGTGTTATCAGAGAGTGTTATTCGCGTGGTATTGAACGGTATCTTATCTCTTGTCGCATTACGCAGACTTACGATGCCGGTTGTTGTGTGTACTTTTATATGGCATTCAATTACAAGAGCCTTCTGAACCCGATAGATA
>KQ435732.1:2692220-2729540 GCA_001276565.1 Melipona quadrifasciata | reverse complement strand
TTTAAACAGTATTTATTTCACATTACAGACAATGCAGTGTTTTGACATTATTTTTGTTAACTAATGTATGTTATAGTATTACTGTATTTCAACTGAGGATGTTTTTAATAATATATTAATGATATTTGTAATGTCTGTGACCCCCTGGAAATGAAAACATAGTAATGTAAATAGTATTTTTTCATTATTTTGGAACAATGAATTATGCAAATTTATTTTATACATTAACTTACTGAGACGCATATAATTTGCAATGTAGCCAACTGTCATACCAGCAAAAATAAGCTGCCACAGTGGAGCTGCCGTTCCTTTTTTAGCATGCATATATTTCAATTGCCATCGCCAGTGAGCTGCAAGTTTATAACAATTAGATTAAATTCTAACATTTCAATGAAACTAAATGTAGATTATTGTAGAGCAACAATTTATCTGCAAAGAAATTAATTTCTATTTTTTGCTCTATATTATAAGTACACTTGATTGTGAATATTAAAGAAATTATTTTTGTTCCAATATTTTCAATGATATTGACATATATATTAATAGTCGGATATAAATTGCAGCAAAAGTGTTATGTAATTTTTAAGCCATGATAAGAGCACTTTATTTAATAAAATACCTCGTGAAATTAGCGATGCGAATGGTTTAAATCCTTTTTCGCGTCTGGCAAACCATTCTGGTAGATCACGAATTTTTACTTGGCTAAATGGTGTATCAGCTGTAAAGATGAATGATATTTTATTAAGTCGTTCGCATATTAAAACGGCAAAAAATGATACAGCTTACGTTTTCCGTAATATCGAGAAGGATCGTATGGACCGTGTGTTGCACGATCATATCCTTTCGGATAACAACCCCAGGAATCAAATTTAATCAATTCGGCAAATTTGTTGCAAAGTTGTTCCATTGTAATTGAACTATCGAGCACGAATCTTTAGTTAAAACGTTTCGGTTTCAGTGGTCTGTATAAAGGTTATGTCTGATATGGAATATGACCCGTTAGAAACAAAATCCCTAGATACACAAATTAAATCATTGTATTTTCGTACTAGTGATTTTAAAAATTGATATTGGTAATTATTTTCAATCTGCGTCATTTTTAAAACGAATAATAACATTAATGTAACGAATGTAAAATTAGTTATTAATCTTTATTAATTTATTAATTTAGATAGAGAAGATTTATGTAATTTAGATTTAAAGTAAAAACTGCATATTTCTTTTAAATTCATAGTAAATTTAATGTATATTGATCTTCAAAATTTGATTCGATTTACGCAATTCTTTATTTTACAATTCTTGATGACTAAGAATTTTAATTCAAAGGACAGGCATTAAATGCGCATAGTTTTAAGGTAATAATAATTATTTATTTCCAAAATTAAGATTTAGTAATCCTTCTATTAAAAACAAATTCTTCCGTCCAAACTTGTGAAATCCTATGATCTGTTGATTAATCTTAAAGCTTAGTATTCGGTTTATAAATAGATTCTTACATGCAAAGTTTGTATCGTAGCGAATATCAAAATCTCGGCAACAAAATACAATTTTCTAACGCTCCTTCTTCTAAATTATAAAATTTCGTCGTTGCAATTAAGTTACTAAATTCGTGTTAATTCAATTTTATTTAACAAGTTCTCAAGCTGTACGTGCGCATACTAAAAATAACAATATCGTTATACCTTCGAATTCTATCTAAGCGTATCAGATCTTTAATTTAAAGTACACAAGTAAGGCTACAATTACGTGTAAGGTAGTTGGTATTTGTGCTCGTTGTTAACGTTACTTTTCTATTCTTATCACTATCACTAGCCTCTAATGGTCGCTTATTTTATTATATTCTTCGAGTACAAAGATTATTCGTTTCCTCTCGTCCCTCTAGATTCGCGTAGGAAGTTGGAAGTATTTTATGATTGAAAAATTTCGAGTCGCACGAGCTCTCGCGTATTTCACGCTTTCTTTCACCTCTCCAAACCAAACGTAAATCAATATTCAAGGCTGAAGTGACAATGAAGCTTAACGAACGGCGTTGCAACTACAAAAGTCGGCCGTTTAAGGGTTTCTGTTATAATCTGTTAATGCGCGTCGAACATTGTAACGCGCTTCGAATTACAACGAGTTTCAAACTTTCCCTCCCATTAATTTCGCAGTTAATCGAAAAATTAGTCGTACCTTCACGCTTAAATCAATCGGTGTACTTATTTAAAATTGCTGGGGACAAAAAATTGTCTCGTTATTTTATAAACATTTCACACGAGGAGAATGACTAAAGTTCACAAAGGCTTTTTAAGTACTCGCACTTATTCAAGTAAGTTTCATTAGTTTACCGAAACGTGGAAAGTGAAATTATAAAAGTTCGGGGGTCGATAAATTCTAAAAATAGATTGAATCCACTTCCAGGTATTTATTGTTCATCGTAGACAGATATTTTAACGAGTCAGGCGAATTTCTTTGAAAAATTGCAATCAAATTAGTTGGATTGTCTCGTCGAAATTTTTTTAAAAGTTTCGACGAGAAATGTTTACCTTTACTCGCAAATTTTTCAAGAAATTCGTCGACGACATTTCCTTCGTTTTCATTTCTAGTATACCGCCGTGTAATAAAATTATCCCAAATTTCAACAATTAGACTTCGTAACGCCCTTTCGTTCGTTCGATCCAACACTTTTGAAAATATATCTGTCCATAAATGGGAATCCTTTGAATTCTTCTCGTAAGTGTTTCTTAACGTTTCTATACGGAAGCAGCAACTTCTTGTTCCATTTCGTGCAGCATGTTGTACAGTCGTGTCTTCAAATTATCCGGAACCGCAGCGCGTGGTAAATGTTCGATGTCACCGGCTGGATTCGCGCATTGTCGCAAAAGTACCGCCAGTGTGCTGGTGGTGTGCTCCGACATGAGTAATCCAGGAATGATAATAGTCCCTGAGAGAGTCCAGCCGAGAAATATTTTCTCGCATACAATCTGAAATTGAGTAGCTATGTTTGAATTTGCCTCCTCGTGAAGTATATTTCGATGCATAGGTGTGTATATCTTTTGCAAAACATTATTTAATACCGAGTGTTACAAATTCTACAAATTCTATATACGTTTGATGTAAAAAGATATAATTGCATAAAATTGAAAAATTGAAAACAATTTTAAAAAGAAAATCTACAATTTGGTTTAAAATGATCCGACAAATCAATCAAAATCCTTCGAGATTATTTAATTATTGCTCTTTTCGTTCTTATCTTTTTCATGTGCACGTGTATCGTGAAACCATGTATATATTTTTGGCAACAGTGGTAGTTTCTCGTTGTCCTTAATTACCAGGCTCCATTGATCTATGACCTGGGGAATTTCTGAATAATTAAAAGTCTAGTACGATTCAGTTCTCTTTTGTCATAGCAGCCAAAACAGTTGATTCACAAAAATTCGAATTTTTATAATTAGAAAATTATATTTCTGTATGTGCATAAAGAATATTTCGATTATATATTTTACACATTGTGTAATAGTTTCATAATATTAATATATTGCGTAAAGTTTTTATCGTGTAAGTAGCTGTATCTAGAGATAAAGTTACTCAAAAAATAGAAAATCTTTGAGCAGCGTACGAGAAACCTTACACTATCCAACATATAATCTCTTCTCGACGCACATAGTCTTCTCTTTTTATCCTGTTTTTAGTTCATTTCTAATCATGTCCCATAAAAACACACTATTATCGAATAACAAAAATGCAAATGGATAACGTTTAAAAACAAGTATAGTTTTTATTATTTTCCTTTTCGTTTGATCTAAAATCTAAAATTGCTCGATACTTCATGTCACTTTTTAATATTTTTCTGAATTTTGGATTTCATTGGAATTAATTAAAAGATTAAATTGATTGGAAACGAATTTTTAAGAGACTAAGAAATCTCCTAAGAGGAGAAGTGTACGATTTACTAAACAAGTAAATTTCATCCTACCACATTTAACGATATGCCTCCCCTCGGACTGTTTGTCAAATCAACCTTAATTGTTCGCGAAACAATTACTTGTAAATTATTGTTGGCTATCGGCGACTCGCATCGTTTGTTCTTCGAGCAGAAGGACCTGCAGTCGAAGTAGTCGCAGTCCTCGTGCCTCTCGCATCTCTTGCTGTCCGAGGTGATACGGCTGATAATCGTTTTAGGAAACACCGCGTCCAGGTCGAGGAACTTGAGCTTCTGCCCGCCGAGAGGCAAACCGAAATGGTTTATCTTCACGTCGCACAGATGGATCGGTTCGGGGAAGTTGGTGTCGAGTTCTTCCAACAGGTCGAGAATCATCACGGCCAGCTTCAATCGCTTCGCCCATTCCGGTTTCGAATCGGACAGCGCGAGGATTGTCGTGGGTGTTTCTATAGGTCGTACGTACTCGACCGCGTAGAAGGTGCCGCATGTGCCAATCAACTGCGGAAAAATGTCTCTGTCCTCGTACAGTATGCTCATCAGGTACTCGTTCTCCTGCAGCAGCGGCCAGAGATTTTCCATCTCGAGCTGTCGCCTTCTGGGCTCGGTCTCGACGCGATGCGTACGAAGTCGCGCGAGCCTCTCTAATTGATGCTGCGACAGCGTCACGTTCAGCTTGCTAACGACCAGATCTTTGATCATGGTGTTGAAGTCTGTCTCGGACGGGAAGTGCTTTGTGCCGGACGCGTCCGTCCAGAACAACGACTCGAACTGCTCCACCGGGGTCTTCGTTCTGAAATCACAATCATCGCAACGAGCTTGCCCCTTCAGATGCTTCTCCCTTTCAATTGATTCTTTGAAATCGCTACAATCGATCGCTACGATAGTCAGTACAGCTGATTGATCAATGGACTCTATATAAGCCATAGACTCGATAGTTTGAGAATTCCGAGGACGCATCGATCAATTCTGCAAATTTTTTGAAATTTACGCCAACACTTGAACCATCTTCTTCCAATAAATAAATTTACGAAGGTAATTCGTTCATTCGTTCCTCGATCATTGAATATCAATTCTGCATTCGTGTGACGAAATTGAGGAATTGATTGAAAAAGAACGGTGCCGATCAGTTTTGGTTTTCGAGAGGCTGATATTTCGAGAAGATACGAACCTTGAGGCCTTGAATACAAGTCGGGTTGTCTCCCAGTGGGCCGAAAACACTGCTTCTTTGCCAGCGTGAAGAGTCTCGCACGCCAGCGAGTGAATCCCTCTCTCCGCGCATAGCGGGTCGCAGAGAATTCCTATCGCAGCCCCTTTCCTGTGCGTGCTGCACTGAAATGAAAATTATGATCAGGTACCGTAGAGTGAACGTTCGCGTCGTAAAACTTCCCTTCCCAAGGGACACGATCGAATTGTTCTCAATCGATTTTTTCATTATCCTCCAAGCAATTTGGAGAAACTTGGCGCAACGCGATCTTGTCGTAAGCTTGGAGTTCTCCTTCTCGTGTAATTCTTTTTTTTGTATATCTCTTTAGAGCATCTGTACGGATAAAGAGTTACGTCGAACCGGGACAGGGAACTTTTAAAGCAGTTTTGGGCCACGGAGCGAGATCTCTCTCCGCTACATTAAAGTGTCACTTACCATAAATTTATTGTTCGCATGGTGGTTCGTAATTTCGTTTAAGAATGTATAAGAGTGGTCTGAAGAATATACAAAATGCTCGTTTTTTTTTAAAACTCACGCTTAAACACATTTTAAAATATTACCTTATCACTTACATATAAGTTGCGTGGTTTAATACAACTAGAGTGATTTAAGGATGCTTCGTTACTTGCGCTAATTACACAATAGAAATTTTTACAATTAAAATTCTCTAAAAGCTACGTATAATCTCAAAGTCACCATCATCGTCGAACCACTTCCTTCAAGGAATCAATTTCTTACAAAATTCAAGCACGTATAATAAAATTGTTGTTTCCTTGAAATAAAATGTTCGTACCAACAATAACGCGCAGCTAAAGAAGAGAATCTACTGTCTTGGAAGTCTCGTTTATCCAAGAGAACATGCGACTCTATTCTGGTCTCTCAATGAAATCGAACGACTTTCATTCAAGATATCTGCACGTTCGTCGCGACGCGATAGAGATATTTGAATCGGCCAAGCCGGTCCGTCTGTGTAAAAGTCACGGTTTAAGGGTTACTTCGCTGGTGAAAAGCGTCTGGTTAGGTATCGTTACAGTTAGCATCGTGTAAGTTTATTTTCTTACATTTGGTCGCGTACTCATGTTCTTCGTTATATACTTTGTTTTAGAAGCCATTTTAGAATGAGGTAAAGTTATTGCAACAGCACGCTGCACAGGAGGTTTCCATGAACAGAGTAAAGAGTTAGTTTTCTCTTTGAGCCACGTACATGTATGCAAGACATGATTTGTATTTAAGAGGATTGTGAAAAGGTGTAAATTAGAAAAATTGGGGAAAATGGGAAAAAGTTAAAGTGAAGAATATTGAAATTTAACTTCTGTCTTAAGTATCTTGGTGTGACGAAGTTTAATATTTTAATGGGTACATTAGTAATTGTTATATGTTTAAATATACAATGGCGTGCAAAGCTTGTCGGCCAAGTAAATTTTATTTTATATTCTAAATTGGGCGTAAGTAAGAGAAATAATACTATATATCGTACAAACGTACTGTGATATAATAATCATTAACATTTTTTAAAATGTCTTAAAAATTTTGAAATATGAAATGAAAGAAACAGTCTCTCAGTATAAACACTTTTGTAGAAATATTTCGAAATATAACATTTTAATAATTTTACAAACATATTATCTTCTATTCAAATTGTTCTATCCATGAAATTATCTTCTATGTTTGCTCCTATAATAATATATCATCTCAGTAAAAAAAAAAAAACCGACACAGTTTATATATCGATTGCCTTCTACGAAGAAGTAAAACCAATAATAACTTTAAACTTATATAAGCTCGTAGACACGAGCTCGGAGAAAGAAATTCTCGGCGAAACTTTCTTTGTGATTAAAAAGGGCAACGAAGATTTATATCTTATACAATTATGCAATAAATTCTTGTTTACCTTTTTAGCTACGTTATTTAGATTCAAGTCTACAATTTACATAAATTACGATAGGATGATAGGTTTAAACATATTTCTAAATTACGCGTGTATTTTATACTTATGAATATTAACATCGTGTATTCACAAAAGATTTCACTACGCTGATTTCAATTGAATTTCCAGTACGCCTGCCTTGTAATTTATTGAACACATTTAACCATTAATAAGAGTACAATATGAATACAATACGCTCAATTTTTCTACTTTTAACATTTAGTTAACTTATCGTAGATCACAAAATTTTCAAATTGTATGCGTGTGTTTTATAATACAATCATTAATATATTAATAATTATTATCATTAATATATCATTAATATATTACAGATTCTTTCGTTGTATGAAGATATTTGATGTTTGTAGTTTTGAAACAAATATAGCATTTGTCCAAAGATTTCTGAACAGGGGTGCAAATTGATTCACATACGTTATTTTATACGTTATTGTCTTTATGAGTAATTTTATAATATTATATAAATCGTAGAATTTTATCACGATCTTAATTACAGAATTTTATTATGACCTTCTTATCATCGCAACGTCCCTGTTCCTCTGTACCACTTTCTACTCACTGTTCCAAGTTCAAAAAGAAAGAAACACTAATCCTTATCGTCGTCCCAGAACCACAAGCACGAACACTCGAGAAACGCCCGACAAAAAGATTCTCGTTCACCGAGAGAGCTAAAACGAATTACAAGACTACCGCGAAGCATCGAACAGGCAATGAAAACAAACTTTTCACGTGCTTCGTACATAACAGTCAAAAACCTCTTCACGTAAAAATATGTTCGTATGATATTCTTTTATTGACACCGAGCCAAGAGTAATTTTGAGTCGAAATATAAGAGTTTTGAATCACAAGAATATTTATGGAAGCAGAAATAAGTCAAGTCACATTTATCTCAGTAAACAGTATATTAATGGTGCAAAAGTGGAGAAATATCACGCAAAAATACGTATTTAGTATCATCACCAAATAAAAAGACACTTTGATAAATTTGATTATCGAATTCTACAGTTGCTCACGTGATTTTCATTTATATTGAACGTCAATGAATAACAGTGTTGTCGACAGTCTGTTATCACGCAATCGGCGATTAAATGAAAATATGAAAAGAGATGTATTTCTACAATTAGTGTTTCTTTCTTTCTGAATTTGAAACAGTGGTACGGAAGTATAAAAGACACTGTGAAAGATGACAAGGTCACAATAAAAATCTGTCTTTTTACAAATCTTTATAAAACAGCAGTCGCGATAGTAACAACAAAATAACTCGGTTTAGTTAGAAAATTTAATTCCTTATTAAATATTAAAATTGTTAAATGGTAAGATTTAACAAAGCTGTGAAAGATAAAAATATGAAAAGAGTAAAAATTTTCATCAAGCGTAGATAGATCGACGGCGTGTCGTCGAATTCTTTTACGTTCGATCTGTAGATGTTGGAGCATCCTCCGGAATGGGGGCAATAAAAGTGAATTATTCTCCTGCTGCGTGGGCGGTACTTGCGTTACATACAGACACGCGTGTATTTGCAAACGCATGACTGGTTTCGCATGCGTGCGATACACGTTCAGATCTGTACGTACGTGCTGTAGACTATGCACAATGATATTTTTAGTCGACGTGACCGCCATGATGAGAGGATTTCTCGGGTAGAGCCGGGCCCCATAATACGCGTATCACGGGCCTTTGTGCATCGGTAAGGTCCGTGTAACGTTTCGGGATGTATTATATGTACCTTTTTTTTCGAATGCCATCGTTGTATCTGGGCCGCGTTTTATTATCGACCGGATACTGGCGGAGGCTCCACGTTTCTTTCGCGCGTTTCCCGATGCACTCTGACATAGGAAAACCGATAGGAAACGTGTATCAAAGTTCAGTTTTTTGGGAGCAATGAAATTTCTGCGAGTCACGAGTGATTTCTTTCGCGGAATTCTGTTGGCTTGCAAAGATCCCGAATATTTTCTTTCATTTATTTAAGATTGCTCAATTTCAAAATTTATTAACCGAAGATACGAAATTTGATCTTCTAATTTCTGTTCTTGATGTTTATTCTTGTTAGAAAAGATCTTGAACGTCTGATTCGAGAAACTATTGTATGATTTAGTGCGAGAATCGAGAAGCGTTTTGGAATTTTTGAAAATTTTTTTGAAAGGCTAAAACAGTAAAAAAATCAGACTTGGTCAAACGATATAATAACGAAAATATTGACAAAGCTACTTCAGAAGTAACTTTACATTCTGCTACACTCTTCAAGCTGTGACATATCAAAATCGTGGAATAATATTTTACAATTATCAAGGTCAAGAAATAAGTTTCATTTACGTATAAACTGCGTAGTTTAAAATTTATTAATCACGATACATTATGTACTAATGTATCAAGATTGGAGAAGAAATTCGGTACGAGCAATTCGAGTTTAATATTTTGAACGAAGCTTTAAGCGACTTCGTGAGTCACGATGCACTCATTTAACTATACGTATATATCAATATCGCAAAATAAATACCGTTGATCGAACATAATATCTCGGCGCTTAAATTATTCAATAATGCACGATTAGCGTTTACGGTTTTATTTTTTTGCACAACGTTACAAGCGGAAAACCATCAAACGGTATAATAATTTAGCACGAGGATCATCCAGAGACATCTTTTCGCGACCTTGCGTGCGTTGGATAATACATTACGTAAACGTTTTCGTTCTTAATATTCCAGCATGATAGTGTGGCTTGAATATAATGAGTAGTGACACTAAGCTGGCATTCGTTGCCTCGTCACATCGATGCAACCAGTCTCTCGACAAATTCAATTTATGACCACGTTCGACGAATTTTTTTTTCGACCTACAGCTGGAGAATGTTAATTCACTTATAATCGGTATTGAGCATACGGACGTGGAGAGCGGGCCATCGTAAAAAGTGCACAAAGTCGCTCTGAATTACAAAATTGCGTATACAGTGGCTTGCGAAAATATTTGAATAGTTATAAAAACCATGTGAATATATTATGTGTATTATACGAGATATTTTGAAATTTTGTTAACATTGTAATGTATGAGCAAATTGCGAATTTTTATGCAAATATGTAGCTGCGATAACGATTTGTTTTATTTATTAAATATTGTAATAAGCATCCTATTTTGGATATTTTGTATCGAGATATTAATATTTTTACATATTAATAAATATTTAGAGGCACCATTTTTAACATTAATTGCACGTTTAGAAATGGATATTTTCAATTTGCAAGAAAACTCGTTGAGTACAATGAAAGTGTTAACCGATATAACCTGAATGTCTTTAAATAAAATCAAATTCCATTGCAGCCACGTGCGCTGAATTACAGTGAGAACGTAACGTTGCTTCGTTTAACTGGATGTTCTCGATGTAACAACTGCATAAAGAACGCGATTTTAAAATGAGTCGTAGAAGAAATGAATGAATCTCTTTTAAAACTCTTTAAATTTTCTACAAATACGTGGGAATGTCTTTGTAATTAGAAAATGTCACTCGATTAATTTGACAGTGTTAATCGAAACCAATAAACTCTCAACTTCTGTCAAAAGAAACACTGAAATTTAAAAAATTTCACCCTATCTTCAACAGACAATCAAAAAAAAAAAAAAAAAAAAAAAAAAAAAAAAAAAAAAGAAATATTTCACCAGAATTCATTATCGTCAACTCGATGAATATCGGAATTTTTAGACAACAGCTTATTCACGAAAATATTCTACCTTTCCAGGAGACAAGCTGAATTTCAAGGGTGTAATTCAGAAGAATTTAAACAGACGAGAATGTACACGAAAATTTACTCGGTTTACTCGGTATGTGTTACGCAAAGGTCGAGAACGACGACCAGAGGAATCACAACGGATGTAAACATACGCGACGAAAATTTTTTTCTTTCCCCGAGACGGAGGTATACACTTGAAATTGGCACGGTAGCGTGGCACAGAATCAGTCGGTTTCGTGCACGTCATAAGGGCGCGTGCGTGCCCGTCTGCTCTGTTCCCTGTCCCTTTCTCTCTCTACCCTCTTTCACCCCATCGCTAGCACGAGTCCTGTGTGTGATCCTAGCGCGACCTGTACGTCTAATACGCTCTCTGTACGCGGTGCGTGTGTATCGTGTGTCAGACCGCGTGTCGTGATCTCTCTCTCTCTCGGCTGTGGTGCGAATGGACTGTGTTTCGGAAGGGACTCACCACGTTGGATACGTGCCGCCAGGCTTCGAGATTCGTGCACATAATACCCCAGTGAAGGAGCAGATAGACGACGAGGAGCATGGTCGTGAAGAGGAGCAGCGTGATCACCTTGTAGTGGTACATGAAACCGGGCAGTCGTCGAACGTTCATGATCCTGGGGATTGCTTCTGTCTCGGGTGAGTCCAAGGATTATCGATCAATATTTAAATCTTCCTCGTTCTTTTATTCTCCCTCGGAGAGTACTCGCCGATGTCGAGTTGTTCTCTGTCTCAGTTGTTCTTTGGACCAGTTCGTCGTGTCTCGTTTCTTCTTCTTCAGTAACTGTCTCGTCGACGGCGTCCTCGACGGCGCATCGTGAGGACGTCTCGCGTCTAGCCTGCTCGCGATCGCAGGCTCATTCGTTTCGCTATTTTTCTCCGAGCCTCGTCCTGACGACGCGATCGTCGCCCGACCGGTGCCGTACGCTTGTGGCAATGCGGCATAATCTGCGGCACATGCAAGCGTCGCGACGCCGCGCCTCTCGCGGCGGATCTCCCGACATCGTTCGTTGCGCAGGCTCGTATGCATTTAGACCACGGTCCCACAGAGAAAAATTCGAATTTCGCTCGATCGCCGACGATACCTTCTCGTAACCCACCGGTGATTTAATATTTCGAGATGGGGAGAGCGGTTAGGGTAGAGGTTAGAACGGTTGGCAAGCTATTTTCGAACCGTTCTTGCCTGACACGTTTTTTTTTTTAAATTGCTGAATTTAACTCGAGATTTGCTCAATTTAAGACATCCGTGTATATGTATATATTTAGATTTCCTTTGGCGTGGAAGAAGCTTGGTTATTTTGATCGAAGAGTTATTTCTTCGTATCGATTGGTTGGGTAGACAAACTTATTCAAGTTTCGCTTCATACATACCGTTTGATATAACCGGTTCGATACACCGGTCTTCCCTTTTGTGTTATTTGGGGAACGTCAACTATATAGTACTAAACATTAAAAGTAAATTAGTTCTTAACTGTGAGATTGTCAGATTAATTTAATATAATATTGTTGTTACTTTCGCAGTTTGTGTCGCGCGTTAATTCCCAGAGCAATTGTCGTTGACAGAGAACTTATGTCCTCTATATTCATCACTTTCGTTACACACGCGTTACAGCACTGCGCGGCAATGTATTTGCATTGGATAGAATCGAAGAGCACTAAACAAACGCTCGCGTTGTTGTAAATTGCGTTTAAAGATTAGCCCGGCGAAGGTTTCACGTTCGCGTAATACGACGTATCACATTCGTATCTGTAACTGTTCTACATTGCCGCTGCTATAGAAATTTTTTGCTGGCTCATCATCGTCGTGCGTGTGGCCTTATGGCTGTGTAGACTTACTTGAAACAAACGAGAGGAGCTTTTAATTGGAGGTCCAGCTAGTGCTGCCTCCTCTGTCGTGCTACGAGACAGATGTTACTTGCGATCGTTGATGCAATCAACGCGAACTTCTCGGAAAATTTAAGTACAAAGAAGCTTTTCTTTGTATTTATTATTTATTTCCCGGACTGTACAAATTTTTCCATTTGATCAATATATGTAGATAAAAAAAATTTTAAGCGCATCAGAAGTGGGAATTTTTGGATGGAAAAATTGAGTACTTATTGTTTGAGTAATACTTGTAATATGTAAAATATAAACTTAAGTTAAAGATTTGCGTAATTTCTGAGAGAAATAACGATCGATAGTGTAGGATATTTGCAACTGATACAGTTACGTGGCAATTATAAAGAAAATTTTATTTCTTCATTGTATGAATATTTTCTACATTCTATAATTTATAATTATAAGATATTGCTTTTTGTTTACATTTTCCTTTATTACATAAATTATAAATTAAAATAGATCTGAATATATAGGGTTCATCAAATTTGGAAATTTCTCTTGAATTGATATCATTGATTGAGACAGCGAGATTGATCAATTTGGCTTCTGAGAGATTCAATTGACCTTTCGTGATTCACCGACGCAGTGACGTTGATGGTACGATAATTGTTTCTTTCATTGTCTTTACCGATAAATAAATTATTCCCAACCTTCCCCTTTTCGAAACAAGACCTTTGTCTTTACCGACAAATAAATTATTCCCAACCTTCCCCTTTTCGAAACAAGACCTTTGATTTGAAAAATTTTTAAAAGTCTCTAGTGATTCACGAAGATACGTGAACTCTTTAAATACCTTGTAAGTTCTTAGATTCGTTTCAAATTATCTATTTAGTATTGCGTTTACATTTATACACATGTAGTACAGTTGCAAATGCACTTCCAATATTTGTTCAAATATTCTCGTTTGTTCAGAAATTCTAATACATTACTACAACAGAGTTTCCCTTTCGAACAATATTCGGATGTTATATCATCAGAGCGGAATGTTTGCTGATCTTCTAACTAGATCACCTGCTGGCAGACATTTGTACAGCCACAAAGATTTCGAGCACACGTTAAACGAACATTGTCGGGACGTCGACCGTTTATATCCGGTGGGATTTTCTATAAACGTCGAGCGCGTGCGCGTTAGCCGCCTGCTCGTTCGACGCACGCGCAAATCCGGCGTTTGAAAATTGCACACAGAGAACCAACAGATATGGACCTCGTCCGGTCAAAAAATATCTCTGACACACACACATATACACACACATACATACATATATATTGTCGAGACATTGAAGGCTCGTCAAGAAAATCTTGAAAAAAAATCTTTAAAATGTACGACTCGCGAACCGGGTTTACGAGCCGGGTCTTCCGTTTTCCCCACCCGAGGCGCGTTGGCCGCGGCGCGCGGAGGATACAGCCGCATCTCGCAGGAACGATTCGTGGCGGTTTTCAAATCTGTGCGCGTGGTCGCAAGCATCGCGAAAGAGGGACGCACCTGCATGCCGCTTGGCGCGCAGCTGCGACCTTCGACGCCCTTGTGCCGGCGGTCGTGCCGCGCGACGCCCGTCCTCCTCATTTTTACGCCGGACGTACGCACGGCTACGCGCGCGGTCCGCTCTGCTTGCTTTTCCTCCCGTCACCACGCAGACACCGCCGCGTTCTCCGTTTTTCGCCCGTTTCCTTTTTCTCCTGCGGTGACGTTTCGCGAGGCAAACGACAGTGCGTTGCACCCTCACAGTTGGACCCGCTTGGTACTTCCGGACCGGAGAGTGTACGTCGCAGTGCCGCGAGTCGTGTCACCCGCGTGTGAAGCTAACCGGCGAGTAACCCTCTGGAAGGGGGCTTCCCATCGGCGAAAGTCGCGGTGGGTACCAGCACGCGTTCGCCTTCCACGCTTCCTCCTCGCTTACCCACCCCCGTCGCACCGTGTACCTGCGCAATAGGTTTAAAGGACCCCGTAGACGGCGCTCCAGCAAGCTGTTCGAGCTTACAGGTTGGAATTTCTTCTACCGTTGTTTGTTTCGACCTTGACGATATTCGACTTCGAGTACTCCGTAATCGACAAGCGAAACACGTTGTTCGTTTTTCGAATTGTTACAACACACACATGTTTCTTGTGTAATAATTATCGAGTCAATCGAGCGACACGTTGTTGATTATGGAGTACGACTTTAGCGGACGTTGAGCGGAGTAATTATCCTACAAATTTGTAGAATTTGCGGCAAACTGTTCGCGAAAAAATATTTATTAGAGTAACCTCTTCTAAAACTTCTTTCTCTACTTTGTTGAGATAAAACGGTGTCGGTGGAACGGGAGCCGTTTCGAACATGATTCCGTGATAAAATATTCAATGATATTTCAGTGGTTCAACTGCTTTTGTTTTGATTTACGCCGGGACATAGAATCGAAGTAGGTATTGGATTGTTTTGAACGGGAAGCCTAACTGTAACGAAGGTGTAGGCTATACTTGTTTTGATGATTGTGCTCAATTATGTCAGGGGGAATGTCAAGTGCTTGTGTTGGTGATTGAAATTGGAGCAGATGAACAAATTTGTTTTCATTAGACAGTTAGGGTGTGTGAAATTATTTGATTCATATATGTTATTTATAACAATGTAAATCAATTATCCGCATCGATTATCGTGCAACGTTTACGTTATACCTTTCGAGTTTATACGTCAGACTTATATTTCTTACACATCTTAGTATAAATTTTCTTCCTTGATCTTTAAAATATTTCTAAAAATATCGCCGGGCTATTTAAATGTTTACCTTCGTCCCACGTGTATCTGAAAAATATGTCACGTTGTGCTTTTACACGAGTTACAACTATAAATAGCATCGCAAGAAATCACGCCTCGTGATCAGATCTATGTATATTTTCGCGTGTATTATTATCTCGGTATTACACAATGGTGATTATCCTCGGTGGCACATCATCGGTGATTGCCTCTCAATTTTGATATCGTCGGAGCGCAGTTGCGAAAATATCGACCAAAATTCAATCACTAGGCATATTTTTAAACGTTCGTCGTAATATCCTAAATTAACCGCATCTTTTGCCTCTTTGTTCCAGTTTAAATTACTCTCAATATAATTATATTATCAAGAATGTATTTCTCGTTGAGAGTCGTACAAGAAGGATGAGTTTCAGCCGGCAGTTGGGCAGACAACTTTCGATAGCCTTGTCTAATCTGTCGGCCTATTTGCGCTCAGATTTGTCCCACCGCAAAAATATCGCGAAATTCCCTGTTCGTTCTCCTTAATGTGCAAATGAAAGGCGAAGTTATTCAATGATAATTAATGTTAATTAACATCGAAAATGACAAATTAAACGTTCGAAACTTTGATCGAGATAGATAGATGTTTGCACTTGATTACGATTGATGAAACGAATAAGTTTGCACGCGTGAATTTCTTTGAATTATCTGTCAATTACTTTCGTTAATTCGTATGTTAAATTTTTAATAAGTAGATTGTCGATATCTATATATTATTGTATTATGTTATAATATGCATAATACAATAATTTACTTATTATACATATTATACGTAATATTATACCTTATATACATAGCATTACATAGTTTTATAGTATTACACAGTACATAACTTACTGTATAGCATTTATTTTATAACTAAACAAGATTTCCGCGTAACTTGCATTCTGTATTTGCGAAAATTTCAATTTGTACAAACATCCACAGCCAACCGACGAACGAACCGCCAATATCGTATTTTTTCGAGTTAGAACAGATATTTCGTTTCTTATGTGTGAGTTGCCGAGGCACAGACACACGCATACCTCTGTGCCTCTGATCCACTTTCCAACGCAATCAAAGGAAATCGAATAGATTGCTGCAGATCCGTGTCGCGTTACGTACTCTTACAAGTGTGAACGTACGTATTGCGTTTCGATGCAAGAGCTTTCTCAAATGTCGAAGACAAATTAATGCAACTGATAGTAGGAAATGTTACGTGGCGTTCTTGTTCCTCGACGATCCCGTACCCTCTTATCATCCACTGCACGATTTATTCGACATTGATTGTCTTGACGTCAACCCGCAAGCACAATAGATTTAATTGAATCAGAATATTCGACATTTTCAGCCGTTCCAATCGATCAACACGTACATACGGAATTTTGTTAGTTTAAAGTTGGCTTCACTTTGTCAAGGGCGCTTTATTAAGGAATTTCCAGTTGTTTATTTTTATCGTTATACTCGGTAAATTTAAGTTGGCCAATTTGTTCGATTCACGTAGCTGTTGAATGAATTCTCGTTCCAATCCCTGTTTTATTTTTAATTAAGCGATTTTATCGACTAATTCCCTTTGACGCACGATCGCTAGTTAAATATTGAAATCTCTTTTCTGTGTATTTTCAGTAATTCCCTTGCTTTATATAATGTTCGTATTATGAACTTTTAAATGCTTTATACACAGGGTTACCAGTTTCAGATGTTAGTTTTAAGCGCGAATTCACGTAAATTTCTCTTTGTCGTAAATTTCTCCATATCTTTTAATACTAAAATTCTTTTACCGATGCTTTTAAACGACAAAACTTGCATCGGTGTAAGAAACAGGGAAAAAGCTTTTAATACGGAAAATTATTCAAATCTCTAAAAATATTTGTTGATCCATTCTTACGGATTGCTAAGCAAAATTATAAATTGGTAAATATTGCTCCAAAGGAAAGATCGCCAATTTCTCAAGCAAGTAAATAGAGAAATTCCTTGCGAAATCTCTGGAGATCAAGCAACAGGTAAATAACATACATACACGTGAACTAACGCAACGAAAATCCAGAGAGAGAGAGAGAGAGAGAGAGAGAGAGAGAGAGAAGTACCTAGATAGAGCCGGGACGCGATCGATTTGTTTGCGACTGAAGCGGAAACGAGGAGGATGAATCAATGCGTTCGCACAATCCAAGAATTCTCCCTCTATCGGCTCGCCATTAACGCGTGCCTGTCGGTTTCTTTCGTGATGTTGCACGTACTGGCCGCATGTACACGCACTTCGATTGTTTAAATAACAGAAGATAGCATTGTTACCGCTATTCTCGGCTGCTCCGATTAACCATCGGGATTTTCCGAACTTACGAGAAAGAGAGATTGCCCCGCTCGCGTTGCAGATGTTCACGCGGTATGTTGTTGGTAGATCGATTATTGATAGAAATATGTGTATACCGTCATTTTGGTTTTCTCTGTTTGCCCAACGATACGTTTATTTGCTGCGTGGAGCAACACCATCGTAGAACGTTATTATCGTATCTCACGCGTGCTTGAAGTTATGTTTGTTGATTTGAATAGGCGTTATTGTCTCGTTCTTTGTGTACAATAAAACGTACAAGTCGTATCCAGCTTAATTATTGCGAGTTCGCCTGATTTTCACTTTCTCGTTATAGTCATGTGTCTCGTATATATATATATATTTGAAAGTATATTATAGACGTAGTTGTGAATTCCAAATATAATGTTTCTTTGTTGATTGAAATTTCTTTTGGGTAGGGGTTTGTTATTTTAGAAATTTTACTGTATTTTTCAAGGGACACCGACGTTTTTCTAAATAGAATATTATTTTTATGTAAGTTCGTGACATTTTTTTATTTATAGAAAAAGGTCATATTAATTTTACATAAAATATTAAAAGTTACATAAAATATTAAGTTTGCATAAAATATTTAAAAAAAAATGGATATAATCAGAGAATGAACAAATTGCAAGTGTTACAGTGACAAAGTGATTGTATAATATTTTAGAATGATCTTGAACGATCATCGACATCCGTCAAATTTATTGTTTCTAAGTAATTTCAAATTAATCGTCACGCTGTTGACATGTAATATAAATTATCTATTCTTATTATTTCACACGGTAAACGTAAATGTCACGATTATCTCAGCATTAAAGCCATTTTTCCCTATCAGGAATATTTACTGCTAGTCAGGTACACTGTGAGGTTCCAAGGTTCCCTTACAAATAAGCGAACCTCTCGCTTGAACCTCTCTCGATAATCAGGAATTAACGAATTTTTCCGGAGGATAAGAGACTGGCTTGATGCCAAGACCCGTATAAGGTTCCTCGCGCGTGTTTTACAAGCTGTTCGAAAAAATGTAATTGATGTTCAGCCGCGAATGAGCGGCTAATTTACTTCAACGTCGGTGTGTACAATCTGAACATTCATTAAGCCTCTAACGAGAACCTTATAATAAAAGGGTTAAACCGATGAAGTTACAAATTCTCTCAAATACCGATCACGCGTGAAAACCATTTAAAATCTGTTACCCGCAGTGTTTTATCAATAAGCACGAGAAATTTTTCTCATATCGCTTATGTAAAGAATATTGACAATAGTCATGGTCGTGTTTAATATCAATAAATTGAAGAAAGAGGAATCGAAGGCATCAGATTTTTATATTGATTCTAAATTGAAATTATCATTAAGAATAAAACGTAATTAACGTTGAATAACATTTATAGTATTACAATGGTGATCAATCGTATCGATGGTATCGAAGAGGACACATACGTGGCCATCGTGATAATTGATTTCGTACATGCAGTAGCTCGAGTATGTAATTTGTATCGAATTATATCCACGAGATTCTGATGAATATAAGTAGATACCTTCGTACACGGGTCTGACAAATTCATACGTCATCCCGACTCAAAACACAGCAAATTTCTCTCTGCAGTGCTTATCGACTGTAAATGTTTATACTCGATCGTCCTTGAGTAAGAGTAATTATCAGACAGTTGAACAATTTTTGCGCAAAATCCAATAACAAATTCGTTGGAGAATGAAGGCAGATAGCGATGGCAATAATAATAACGATAATTTTTATTGGAAACGTCTCGCTGACATCATTTTGTTCAGCTTTTAATGATAATGATTACTTATCAATTTTCGACTAACTTTAGTTACAGCGTTCTATGCATGGTGTGAATTAAACGAAAATGATACGTATAAAATAAATAGATGTGTAATTAAATGAAAAATTAGTATAAATTAAGCGTGGAATTGTTAATTAATTGGATTGTATGTACATACGTTATAACTAAATTGCGTGTGCTGTGTACATATGTAAAAATATAGTAATTTTTATAATATTGGGTTGTAGATCACATTTATTTAATCCCAGTTATATAATCACTACAAGCAATTTAATTCATTAATAAATTATCATCATCGTTACTAATAACGATCGTTATTAATAATTGTAAAAGTTACTCATCGTTAATAAAAGCAACGAAGTTGAGTTATCGCCAACTGAGTTAATAACAGAGAAAAACATAATTAAATACTCGGGAAAATTACGATCACTGGGGGAGGGTTTCTCAAGCATTACATCCAATTACCTCCGCGGTAACGAACCTGTTAAATCACACCACCACCTCTCGAAACAAAATATATATGCCTACGGCCGTTGGACTTAACCTTTCCTCGTCGTTAATAACGCTCAAAATCGAAAAATCCACTTCCGTGCTCGACACTGCAATGACACGGTAGGTGTCTGCCTGCGTGCCTATTACGGATGACCGGTCGCAATTTATTTTCGCCAACAGCGATATCCGATTTCTTGGCAAGTTCTCCGTCCGAAGGCCGCGAGTCTAGCCGACATACAGGCAACGTATCGCAATCAGGAATAAAATTTTGCCCGTATCTCGCCAGTCTGGCCGGGCCACGACCTACGACCAGATGTATAAGGTCGCCGCTGGAATCCCTCTTAGGCGTCTAGGTTGTCGACACGGTAAAAAGGAGCGAGCCACAACACAGTCTTTGATCTCGGCGGCCGAGTCGCCGAGGTGGGCTCCACACTTCGACCTTTGATCCCCTCCTGCGTGAGTTCACGCTCGTGTTCCGCGGGGCTCGAGCCTTCCTCCTCGCGGAGGAGGCGCGAGCGACGACCTCGATTCGACGACATCGTGCGTGTCGTCCCGATTGATCGTGTCAGCCTTTCTTCGACCTTTAAATCGTGATTCCGCCGCGCGACGGAAGACGTCAATAGAAGCAAATTGGTGCAAGCAGAGCGCTGTTTATTTGTTTAGAGACTATGGGAAAAACATCTTTAGCTAAAGCGTAAAGTATAATGTCAGGTTAGTAAAACCTCATATATAATAAATAAGCCTCGGTGAGAGGATCATGGTGCAATCACAGTGTAATAGATTCAATTCTAAGGTAGTAAATTTAAGTAGTTAAGAGATTAATTTGAGGTTTAGAGAGACACTCCCTAAAGTTCGCTAAAAATAAAAATTACCGTGATAAATGTTCAAATAACCATGGTTCCAAGTTCAGTTTATCAAGAGAATCCAGATCAAGTGGAAGATTTTGTCACTGTGATTCAGCTGACTAGTGGATTAAGTTAGGATAGAGCATGGATAGCGAGCTAATCAATCAGCTACTCTTTGTACGATATCGAGTTTGTTTCAATTGGTTCGTTGCTCAGTCAGCTACATGGTAACCTAAACTTTCTCACTCAAGCTTTTCCACGTCCTGTTTTCTAGATCTCGAAGCTATTGATTGAAATAGAAAAATGTGGAGCCACGTTGCACGTTCGTAGCTGGGTGGCCAAATTCAGGGGAGAATTTGTCGGGTTTCCAGCCGTGATTCTACTTAGCGAGTTAGAGCCACAGGCTGTTGATTGCTTTGACCTTCGAAGACGAAGGACCGAGTACGATCGAGAACGTAGGACCCCCGGGACGAGAAGCGTCGAAGCGAGAATCGATTTCATAGCGACTGCCATTCGTAAGATTTTCTCCTTCCTCCTTCTTCCTCGTTGAGGCTGAGTGTCACGCGAAGTGCTAATCCAGGTTAACATGTGAGGGGTATTTACGGATCGTCAGGTTTCTGAAAACGATGATTTTCGAATGGTAGATACCACGTGAGAAAGCGCGAGTAAGAAATTACGGTCTCGAATTATAGTCTCTGGGAGTCGAGTTAGTTCGAAACTTTGTTTTGACACAAATTCTAGTAATAAAGGTTAATAAATTAGGGTTAATAATTAAGTAAGGTGTTAGTCACGAAAGTGTTCGAATAAGGTACATATATCTGTTCAAATCTCAGTTGATTTTAACAAAGAATTATTTATATAAATGAATTATTAAAATTATTTATCACATGAATTCATTAAAATTTCTATAAACTTATGTTGATCGTGAAATCAGTCGAAGCATCTTCAAATAAAATGATCAGATAATATTTAAATTAAATATTCTTCAGTTCTCCGAACCATGAGACCAAATAAATTCTTATGCATTTAATCACTGCAACTCGTCAAATATACATCATTTCTTTTTTCTTTTTGCAAATGATCTTTTTCATCTTGCTTCGTGATTACGTCAGCGAAAGTCACCTTGAACCAGAGGGTTGCGTTCGATCCAACGCTTGGATTTTAGTTCCTGAAAGTCACCTCGAGGCGCAAGCTCCTCCCACGAACATTCATGTGGTAGTTCCCTTCCTACGTACAGCCTGGAAAGGTCATCGGGAAGAGGTCGTTCTCCTCTCTGCGGACCAGTTCTTTTCTGGAAAACAGTAGGTAAAGAACGGCTCGGGATTTAGCGACGGCTAGGTTTTTTTCTTATCTGGCCTAGCCTCGATGGATTCTCCGATCGTAAAATCTTGCGGGACAGCGTGCTGTCGTTGGATGGTTTCGTTCTACGAGGATTTGAAGAGAGAGCTTCCTCAATCTCGTTTTACTCCACACAGGAGAGTGAAATAGGTATTCGTGTTTATGGTAGCCAGTAAAGTTGAGACGGCGGAAATATTTGGATAATTGCAAATTTGGAAGGAATTTGGTAAAATTTAGATTGTCCTGGAAATTTATTGTGAACTTCCGTAGTTTCAAATTTAAAATTCACAACAAAATAGGAGGAAAGAAAAAAACGAATTTCTTAAAGCGAGTGTGCAACTATCAGAGAATTAAACTTCTCGCTAGATGTTTATAATTTATATAGTGATTTTGTCATTCTCACACTTTGCGCGAAACACGTATCCATTTAATAAATCATACGCCTGGCAATACGCTTTCATATTATCGAGACGTTTCTATCGCACTGCGGAGGATCGTTACGCGCTTTCTAATGCTCTTGAACAAATTGATACGTGTGTCTACTCAGAGGAGTAACAGTAATTACGCGGAGAGCTTTTAATTACCGCCATGCTCATTCGGAGGCCGAGTACGTAATTAGCCCTTGAGTGGCCGAGCAAGTGGAAAAGCAAGTATCGTAGAGCATAAACAGACGATGTGATGCGCTGACCGCGTGCCAATTTTATTTTATGTATAGGTATATATATATATATATATACACATAATGCATATCTGTCGGCTACTTACTCTTTCTTTCTCTTCTCGTTTTTTCGATCAGCATTCTGTTTGTCATCGGACTTTGTAATTTTCTCGTTGAACGGAACACTCGAATAATTATAATTTGCAAAATTTCACTTCTAGACATTTTAGTTTAGTGGATGTTTATACGTTTTGCAGAAAATTTAAAAGAGCAGAAATCTGTGAAATATGTCGAATACAAAAATTTTTTTATAAAATAAAATTTCTTATAAAACATAATGCTTACAGAACATTACTAAATTAAGAAGTTTATGGGTCTCGTAATTTTCTCGTTGAACAGAACAATCGAATAATTATAATTTGCAAAATTTCACTTCTAGTCTCGTTACTAGACATTTTAGTTTAGTGGATGTTTGTACGTTTGCAGAAAATTTAAAAGAGCAGAAATCTGTGAAATATATCGAATACAAAAAATATCCAAAATATAGTGCTGATTGTATTTAACGACGAAAACTTTTTTTCACTTCAGTTTTATTTCTTGCAAAATATGAATTTGCACGAACATCTGCAGTCTGTTGCCAAACTTGTTGCCATTGTGGAAAAGTAGATGTTTGCGACATTAATTTTGGCAGCTTGTAACGTCAAATTTGTTTGTCGAATTTCACTGTGTAGCAGTAGTAACTGTAACAGGTTCAGTTGTGCGTGCACGAGAGCTCAGGCTGTTCGTTTTTCTCTCGGATAAATTTTTATGTTTAGATGCGTCGATAGCAATGTGACGATCGACCTTTTACCGCCTCCAGAAATAGATGGCAGCGCGAAAGCCTGGGAGAGAGGTGGTCAAAGACGTTATAGTCCCAATCAGGCTCGATTTTTCAGCGAGTTTTGATAAAAATCAGGGAGGATAAAAGGTCAGGGAGTACAACAAAGTAAAATGTAATACATTTGTCCTTCTTTTAGTTGAAATTACGATCGTGCTGGTTTTTATACGGGCGTCCTTTCTGCGAGAATTCTTGCGAGTTTTTGAAACTAGATATTTTTGAAAAAGCTTCTGAAAATCTATTTATACTTTTGTCCTCGAAAGCAAAGTTAAAATAGTTAAAATAAAGTTAAAATAAAATTGAAACTTCCGACGTGTTCTTAAAAGTTAAAAATACACGGTATATAATTAATTCAGTAATTTGTTTATAAACTTTCCATAGTGCACGTAATTTTACTCATTCTTCTAGCGTGACGAACGTTCAATTTTAGAACGTTAGCAGAAATTTTTCATGTAAAATATCAAATACTTGCTCGATAATACTTTAAAATACAAAATGAAATCCGATAGATACCGAGAAGTTGGCGAATGTTTGCGTAAAAATTTACAAATTTATTATATTCAAATATACACGTATCATAATTTACAACGCAGCGTGCTTCGTGTAAGCATGATTTTATACATGCAACAAATTTAACGGTTCATACCCATAGTTAGCTTATTTATGTATAATTTATGATTCAGATGAAGCGATTGATGAAAGCATTATACTTACTCGTTTAACATACAATGCTTGAAAAATCACAAACGTAGCATGTGAACATTTTAACGATTATTGTTGTAATAGTAGCCAATTAGGAAACATTTCTTTCAACAGAAATTAAGTGATTTATTATGCGCGAAAATAATGAATAGTGATTCATACATATGTACATACACGTACAATCACTCAATCAACACTTATTTTATCGAAAAAATTGACTTTAAATATTTCTCTGATTATAAAAATAAGCTAAGTGTAGAAAGTATTTCCTTAAAATTTCAGAAGCTTATTTATTTTGATACTTCATTCAAAGAGATAAATATGCATTATTATAAATGCAGTCAATGTTAGAAACAGAATTTCCATTAAAAAAGATACTATATATATTTTCATAATAATAGCAGAATATTATTATTATGGATTTTATCGTTAATTAATTTAATTCTGCTTCATAGAGGTTGTAATAAACGTATAATAGAAATTGTGATAATACAATTTTCAATTTATTCACATACATAAAAAGAAATTTATGAGCACGCTGTAAATGGTAGAATCAATTCTCCTCAATTTACTCCACTTCAGACAGTAAATCCAAATCCAAGTGTGAATGAAAATAACAGAAACCAGAGCTCGAGGAATTCTCAAACTCACCCAGTCGAGAATCAACATGGTAATAAAATCAAACGATCGATTATTCTTCCGATTATCAACCGATTGTTACTTAACGGTCATTTGCTATTTTCCTGGCATTTTATTTTCTTCGCGACGGATCGGCCTCGATGGCCACACTCGATACACGCGAGTATTCAAGTGAAAAATCGTGACAACCAGACTCAACATACAGGTTTCTGATATTTTATATCTTCCGCCATGAATCTCACCCCCGTGGTCAATTATCGATCGGTCGACGGCGTACTCGCGCGAGATCTCGGTAATTAATGGCCCCATCTAGTTGCGCCAATTAACCGCAAACGGAGCGCTGTGTTTCACTTAAGTTTTCCTCGCGGCGGATCGTCGACGACGAGTTAATTTTTCGTTATTTATGGCGTTTGATAATCCTCATAAGTAATGCCAATTACAAGGGCGCGTTTTGCATTTTCCCTTCGACATTCGCCAACGATCGAGGGTTGAGAGTAATATCGCGTGCACGCGCCATGTTCCTCTCGCGATCACAGTGTACACTGTCGCTCAAAAGTATGTGGACACTTGGAAAATTTGCAGAATGCCGCATCGTATCGTTGGATTCAATGTTAGAAATTAGCGAAATTATATAGCGAACGATCGTTCGTAGTATTAAAAATTTTAACTCTCTTAAATGGTATTATTTTTGTTAATGGTAACAACACTTTTTACGTATCGTCTAAAACTACAGAAGCGTTGTTGCAGAAACAGAAGAAGGACACGCTTTCACTTTTCAGTAGAAACACTTTGTAAAAATAAGGCATCAGTAGAAAGAGCCGAAATATTCAGACACGCAAAAGATAGTTCCGGATATTAAAATAATATAAAAATCGCGGAGATACCAAGTTTAATATTTTTCTTTTAATATATTTTGTCGATACAATTTGAATTACACATTTTTATTAACTAGCACCCATATTGATTTGCACTGAACGTAGTTTATTTACAATTAACTGGAAGATTTTTAGAAATTCAACGCAATTCGTGAATTATGCAAATGTAGTCAATGTTTGTGAGTTAAAATTTTAATATTAGGACATACTTTAAAGTGTAATTAAAATCAGAATTACCAAAATATTCGACCAATTTATCATTTTTCAGAAAAATTTTAGAATTTAGTTTTTTCCGCAAAATATACGTTTACAAACTTTTTCTATTCCTTACACTTTAATTTTCTTCGCTTTTCGTCTATCTCATATTTTTGTCTATTATTTCAACTTCCCGCTGTTGTTTAAAAATCTATTGCAAACAATTCAATTACAAAAATAGCAAACGAAGAGATCTCCTCAGTCAGAGATAGCATGAGACACTGAAAGAAACAAAAATAATTAATTTAACGTGTCATAAAGGAGTTCAGATACTTATGAGCGGCAATGTACACACGTACACAGATAGCACATGCAACACACGGAGTGCAATGACTTCTGCTTAAGGCCGGTCCTTAGACGCTCGCATACGAAATTAACGGGTCTCTGCCTTCCGACTGGGTCGTCGACATTTTTTCCATCTCAATTTCAAAAGCGATTTTTGATGATTTTTCGGCAGCTGTTTTGGTGGAATTATAATTAAAAACGAATTGTTTCACGATCGAGAATTTTGTTTGTGAAGATTTGAAGATATTTGACCCGGATTTGAGTGTCCGTGATGGATCAGTATACTAATAGGATTGAATGGAGATACAAATGATACAAGCCACTATTTTAGCGAGCTGTTACCAAGGTGTTATTATGCACGATAAATGAATTTATGAATTTATAATGTGCTGTTATTGGAGACTATGCTTTTTCTTTTAATCATCGAAGGTTTGTTTTCCAATTGTTGATAAAATAATCAGCAAGTTACAATAAATTCACACCTCCAGTTGTTTTCTTACGTTATTTTCAATAAATTGTAGAAATTCTAGAATCGACTTCAATAAATTCCGAAAAGAAACATTGAAGTAGAAAGTAGATTTTATTATCCGCGAAGCAATGTGTAATCTTCACATTTTCTTTCATATTTTTATATTGGCAGTCTCAATCTTTGTTAAATTAACTCGTAGCTGTTGAATCATCTATTGAATTGTCGTCGCGTGGAATTACCCTACGTAGCTCGGTTTGGCTTTGAATCGTGTGAGGTAATCATGTTATATGTGCATCCAGCTATTAATCGTTCAATCGATTGTTAACACTCTCGGCCGGTAGTACCATTAGGATGACGTTTAAATCGTTCGGGCGTCAATTAGCAGCGATGACTATATCTATGCGATCAAAGCACACGACGTTTGCTATCTTATCGCACATTAATTAGCTACTACCTTACACATTATCTTTCAAATATCAATTGATCATCTGTTTATCTATCTCTTGCAATTTCTTGGAAACATCTTACCACAATTTTTCATAAATGAAATTAGTTACAAATGATTGAATCGTTTGTTCGATCTACTATATTTAATCAGTCATCTTTTACTTATCCCAGTAAAGTTTTACAAATGTACTACGAATGTGTTGTACAAAGCTTTTTGAAATTTCATTCGCACTGAATATTCTACAGAGTAATTGAATAATTTCAACAAAATTTTACATTAAAAATGTTTCACGTTGCAGACGAAATGTGAGATAGTAAGGCGGAAATTGGATTAGATAACTCCATTGCTCTGAAAAGCCGAGTAATTCATTATATGAAATAAATACAAGCAGAAAGGATTTCCAGAACATCCGAGTTCGTTACGTTGAATTTGACTAGATTTATTGAAAATTCTTCTGTTTCTGTCCGATCGCTACAATAATGATATTAAAACACGTAACTCAACGTTCACAAAAAAAAAAAAGAAAAAAAAACAGATCTTCACTAGTACATTTTCACGAGACTCGGTGTCACTCGAAACGGGAGAGTTTCACTCGAGAAATCTTCCTCCCTTTCTCGTACGTTTCCTCCCGACGCGTTGAACGCATTGTTACGAGGAATTTCACGTATCAAGCGGTAGATACGGCCCTGGTATACACGCGTACGAAGCGAGTACATTACCAGACGTTTATTTTCGCAGGAGAGATACAGTACCGGGGCTCCCTCGAACTCGAACGGTGAGGCTGAAATACGATGCGTTACGCACGATAATGCGTCTTAAGAGAGCAACGAGGAATTTTTCTTCCTTTTCGCCGCGGGACCACACCCTCTATACTGGGTGTCCCCACGAGCATAACAACATAATTGCAATGCGGTGGACGATTATCGACGTGACATTAATAACGAGTAAAACGGGACCATTATTAATCGTACAAGTTCGACGCGTCTACGGGGGGAAAATACGATTGGCCGATTGGCCATTGCACTCGATAATACGTCTCTGGATACAGGATCGCTCTCGTTTCGTTCTCCTGCTCCCTTCTTTTCTTCGTGCTTCTCTCTCTCTCTCTTTCTCTCTCTCTCTCTCTCTCTCTCTCTCTCTCTCTTTCTCTGTCTCATATATATATATCTATTTTCTCTTTTTTTGCGTTCTTCTTTCGCTGTCTGTAACCACTCCCTGTTCTCAATTATATCGAGCGTGTTCGAACAACCAAGCGGTTCTTTCTCTCTTTCTCGCTCTCTTTCCGTGTGTATTTGCAACGTCGTGAGGCAACGTCATGCACGCCATCGTACGACACACGACAGACTTGCTGATTTTTCCCGCGAAAAATCGCCTCGCTTCACGTTCGACTACTTTCGAACGTGAAATCATTTTTATTCTGTCTTATAGAGGCATTTGGCAAAATTCCTCTTGGGGGGTTTTGTACTCTACCAATCTTCAAATTTTGAAAGGGACGCGCTATTGTTTCTATCTCTAGAAATGAAAGAAATTCTTGAAAGTATAATTTCTGTTATAGACACAAAATTCGTCAATTATATCATTTATTTGTTATAGACGTAGAATGTTGCTTCTTTTAATTTTTAATTAAAATATATAATATTAATTAATATTTCTTTGTTATAGACGTAGAATTTTTCTTCTTCTGTTTATTTCGTTGTACCTTGAAATAATTTTTTGGAATTCTCTACCTTGTGAAATTTCCTCCTGCGAGGAATTCTTTCTGCAACACATTTTCTGCTCTTTCCCCAACTGTTATTTGTACAGTCGTCTCTGACCTGTACAAAATTTTATTTCACTATTGTCGAATTCTTTCTATATTATAGAGTCCTTTCTGTGTTGCACAAAAATTTTCCTCCCTTAGAAAAAATTATTTCCACACTACGTAGAATACTTCCTCTATAAAGGAAGAACTTAATAGAGATTAATGGTAGATCTTTTATAAAGTACCATTAATAAAATTCTTTCTTATAACGCGTTTCATTTATTATTATACATATGTAGACTCTCCTTTATATAGACTGCCATTAACGCATAAAATTCTTTCAGTCCCACAAAGAATTCTTCCTCCATCTCTCCATCTTTCACAAAATCTTTCCCTTCGCAAAATTGTGAAACACCGATCGTGATGGACATCCTCTCTGTCCAACAAAAAGTCGTTCTCGTTGCGCGATCGATCGTTACTCGCACGGAGAATCCACTCCGGCTTGGTAATGTATCTATCTCATTACGTGGTTCGTTACTGTGCGTGGAATATCCTGCTCGTCATGTAACACGTTTTGTCTGTTACGTCGGTATGGAATCTACGGCGAGCGAACGATACAGATGAAACGCGCGGCTCGTGTGCGTCTCTCACCTTGAGGAATGCTTTTTTCAACGTGCCGTTTAAAGGAAACGATTATTTTTAGCATGGCGTCCGTTGTTGTTCGTCTTCGGACGCGGCCGTAGCCGGTGGTACTTCTCCGGTGGTTGTTTTTTGCTCTCTCGCGTGCAACTTCTAGGTGATCGCGAATGTTGACTCGCAGAATTCGCAGATGAAAATTGGATTACAGAGATGGCAAAACGGCCATAGAATAATCGAACAACTCGAGACCGTGGAGATATTACCGAGCGGTTGTTTCTTATCGTCTTCATTGTTTATTGCAGCTCTTTGTTACCAATCGATCGAAATTTGTGTTAATTAATCATTAAAATTGTTACTAATTGTTTGCAATTAAGATTCGAATTTTGAAAAGTTCGACTTCCCATCGTGACGCAACACTTTGTATTTTTTGTATTTTTTTTTTTTTTTTTTTTCTTCGTGACGTAAAAGCTCAGTGGAATAACATTATCGGAGTAAGCCGAGCGCTCAAGTCTTGCATTTGTTACGTCTGTTATCTGAAATAAATTCGTATAACTGGAACTTGAGATTATGCTAGTGAAAACTGTCCTTATCTTGCCGGGTAAAAAAATATACACTTACTCGGGAAGGAATATGTAAAAGATTACGTGTTTGGAATTAAATGCACTTTATTATTATATTTGAGAAATGTCGATTTTTCAAAGTACGATTGCACTTCTCGCTAAATATCGCAACGCAGTAATAATTTTATTATATTTGAGAAATGTCGATTTTTCAAAGTACGATTGCACTTCTCGCTAAATATCGCAACGCAGTAATAATTTTATTATATTTGAGAAATATCGATTTTTCAAAGTACGATTGCATTTCTCGCTAAATATCGCAACGCAGTAATAATTTTATTATATTTGAGAAATATCGATTTTTCAAAGTACGATTGCACTTCTCGCTAAATATCGCAACGCAGTAATAACTTTATTATATTTGAGAAATATCGATTTTTTAAAGTAGGATTGCATTTCTCACTAAATATCGCAACGCGATAATAATAAAATTTACACGGTATATTTAACGATTTTTAAAGACAACAAATATATGAAATTAAGGCACAATATATCGAACGATAATATTATTTCTAAAAATAATAAATATCATATGGAATTAAGGCAGTGGATTTTAATCGTGTTTTAATTGCATCGATCGTGCCCAAGTATACAACCATTGTTTAAGGCCGTTTAAATTAAGGAACGACGTATTTTGCGAATTTCAAAGCACGAATATTAATAACTCTTCTCTAAAACTGTTCAAGTACGACGTGTACGTATATCCGAATTCTATCTACTGTAATTTATTATCTGCACACCCTCTCGATAAACGTGTCGTTGTCGCTGTAATTTCCTTAGAATTCGATGACTCATTAATTGCAAGAAGAAAGTGGACAAAATGCAAATCTCTTTCTTTGAGCGAGTAACTTAGAAATAGCTCGTTCATTTACCTCAACTTGATAAACCGGCTTATCAACGTAGAGCCATTAACATTTTGATAATTCGCGCTAAAAATAGCGTGGCAAGACAGCGTTGTTCTATTTTGCAAGTACGTGCCCGTTTTCGTCGTTAGATCGACGCTCGATCGATATTTCGCCGGAAATCGTGGAACGTCTCTGCCAGCCAAGACGCGCTGAAGATACACTCGTAGCTGTGGATTAATATTTATAGCTCGTAGAACTGTAAGCGATAATTCACGCGACACTCGGGTCTTTGTCCTAGACTGCTCATGCATTGAATTTTGGCTGTGCGGTATTCCAAATTCCAAGTCGAACGCGAACATTAAAATAATCAGAAACGTTGGTATAGGTAAGGTTTCTTCCATCTAATCGACTTGATGCTGTTAACGGAATCTTGCAAGTTACCAATGTCGACAAGTGGATCTTTGATATTAATAAGTTGCGTTTATGAGAATGATTTCAAAGATGCGAGAGTACGTAGATAAAAGTACAAAATATATTTAATGTTTTGTCTTTTAATAACATTTAATGATTACCCCTCTGTCGCTTAAAGAGAAACGATTCCTTTTCTTTTGCAAAAATTAAGAAAAACTATTATTTTTGAACGTCGTTGGTTTTATTAACTCTGTATCGTCGTTTTAACCTTCCATCTCGCGTTTACTTTCTGCAACTCTTTTTCTTACGCAAAATACGAATAAAAGACGTTAATGATTGAAAGGAACGAGATACTCGAGACAACTCACGTTCCAATTGCTCGTAAACTTGGCAACAGATAAAATTCACGACACTCGTAATGACGTCGACGATAATGACGTCGTTTGCAATTCTTTAAATTTTAAGGACCTAAATTCTCACTGGTTTTAAGACTTCCGGTTACAAATCACCCGTATCCTTGGAAAAATTTCCTCGATGTTACACCGTTCACTATATATCTGTCCACTTTGCCAGCGGAAAAGTCCACTAATTCTCCTAATCCTACGATTTTCTCGACTTTAACGGAATTATTCATAACACTAATAAAACACGAGAATCCTCCTTTGAGCAGTTAGAAGCGGTATTAACAGCGATCGTTTCGTTTATCTCAGTAATTATGCTCGTTTGTCGATTTTTCTTTTACAAATCTTCTTGGAATTATTCATTTTATTTCTGCTGTTCGAGCTTTTTCTTCCCAATTGCAGGCGAGGTTTCATTGAATTTTTAAAGTACAGCTGGAATATCTCAGAATTGGAATATTCATTAAGTTAACTCTCTCTACTATCTGAACGTTCTATTATTGTATTACGATATTTGCTTCCTTTTGCGAAGATTAACTGTCGGAACAAAGTCTTTTCACAAATATAAATATTATTATATATATGAAGTTTCAACTGTTCTATTGTATATACGTATATTCGTCTCTCAGTTCCGTTGTATGTGTGAATGTATCGCGCGACTGCGTCGAAGTTACGATTTGAAATTAATAAATTAACAAATAAAATTATTTCCTTTCTCTCTCGTTTAAATACATCTTTTCCCATCATTTTTGACCACCAATTGTGCAAATTTCCTTTCTTAAATTTTCCGCAGAAAATATGAAAATATTATAAATTATTAGTTTCACTTTGCGCAAATAACTGTAACGTATTGCGAAATTCACGATTCTTTTGAAGTTGAGCTCGGAGAAAGACACGGCGATTACGATTCAGGTACATTTAGATGTATTTTGCGCGTCGTTGGATTTTTAAATTTCGCGCAAACGCACGAGAACGCGGAGTTTCAATTTTCGCGCGTAAACGATCGTGGCATCGATGACACCGCGAGATAAATAACAGGACACGGCGTGGCAGGTATACGGATTATTTTGTTGTCTCGGACCAGTCTGCGCACGATATTTGCTCGTACCGTCTCTCCGCGTTTCGCTGGCATGAATTATCTTTATTGCTTCTCTCGTTCTCTCCTTGCTCACCGGGCACCCACGACACGCACTGTTCATGTGACGATCAGAGTACAACGATATCACCGAGTCTTACGACTCGGTGATATCGTTCCTCTCGTCTGCCCAGAATTGCTTCCTTTTCCCTTCGAATTTCCGAGCCGGGATTAAGGATTCCGGTTCCATGGCTTCCCAAGTCGCTTTCGAGACGTTTCTGTTCTTCGTTGTTTATCGAGCGGCGAGAAGTTTCTTGTTTCACGCTTTCGGCGTCGAACTTTAGCTCTCTCTAGTTTGCGAAAGCAGTAGAAACATATTTTTGTTTTTTCTTGCACGAGCAAGATTTAATCGATTTTACACTCGTTGCACAGGGTGTCTCAGATTTAAATGTCGAAACCTAACCTCTTTCGGAGGTTTGCCCCATTTTAGTGAAAATGGCGAGAAAAGAGACAAAAAGGTTTTCGTTTTTCCACTTATTCGTGTACTTTGTCGTTTATTTAATGAAAATACTGTTCAAAATGCAAGCACTGCTCTGATTGCAGCTAGACGTTGTTCTAATAACGTTTGGTTTCTGAGATAACTGAAGCAAATAATTTCCATTAGAGGCATTAAAATGAAAAAAAAAGGAACTTTGTAATACAGAATATTAACAAACTGTAATTTGTACATTTTGCGAAAAATCATTTAAATCTCAAAAAATACACTGTTCTACATCCACGGAATTTCTAATGAAAACTATAAATTGGTCACTTTGACCATTTTAGCCAGTTCTAGTGTTAATCATCGAATAAACTGTGAGAAATGAGAAATTTTCTCTTTCCTCTTTTTTACCGGTTTCCTCTAAAGAGCAAGAACGAGCAAATCTCCGAATTCTTTTTTTTTTTTTGGTTTATCGATTTTCTGCGCATTGTCGAAGATTTGACATTTAAATCCGAGACACCGTGTACATGTAACATTGACCGTGGAGAGATTAAGATACTCGATGGCATCGAGTAGCATGTAAAAATCTGAAATCGTGAAACTTTATCGTCTTTTATTTCTTTCGCAAAGTGATTTATAACAAGAACGTTGAGAACCACTTTGAGATCACGCTGAGACCAACCTGTGCGCAATGTTAAAAATGTTGACGTACATAACCTTCAAAATTTTGTCCAGTTAGCGTTCGGATAATAAACGGTAAAAGTAGTTTGTTCTTTTTGCAAAAAGTTGCGAAACTCGTTGAGAAACTTGAAATATATATATGTTGCATACAGTGAGGGAACAATGCAAAATTATTCCAGAAAAATAGAATATTTCCTGGAATTCATTTCCTAAAAAATGAAATTTTGTTCTGAACTAAATCGAGAATATCTGTTATATAAAAAAAAAAAAAATATCTTGGAAAAATGTTTCGAAAATCAAACCGAGGTACATCTAATGTTTCGTTTTCCCTCCCCTCCGTTTTAATTTTAATTTCGTATCAATTCTCGCTCGAGTTAAATCAGAAATCATCAAAATCCACGATTATACCATGTAGAACAAGCATTTCTTCTAGATTTCGAAGATACACATTTGACGTCTTCTCTAAGAAGTTCCTTTTCAACTTTCATCTAGATCAATGTGTCTACTTATTTTAGATTCTACAAGAATCCTCTTCTATCCTACATCTTATGACCTACGAGAACACTTGCAGAGATAAAGAGTTTTAGAATCGATGAATGATTGTCAGTATTTATTTAAAAGAACACTTGCAGAGATAAAGAGTTTTAGAATCGATGAATGATTGTTATTATTTATTTCAGAAATAAAATTGACGATCGACACACATTTCGAGTCGCGAGTCCGCGCTTGTTAATCAGCCAGCGACGTTTCCATCTTCTTGTTTCCCTCTTCTCGTCGTTCGTAGCTTCTCATCGGGTGATTCGAGGCGGTGAATAGCGTCACTTAAAACAAAATGAGGGGAACGGAGCAGAAAATCAAGCTTGATGAATATTAATGAGTCTATACGTTCGGTAATTTAAGTAGCGGCGAAGAAAAGTTTATTCGAGTCCCTCTCGTACTTGGCTCCTGACATAGGACAAAATCAATAAATGCAAAATCAATGCCACGAATAACATAATAGTAATAATGTTATTATTTAATTAAACCAATATAACGACAACATTATTTTAGCACACTGATTATTCGTTATTTTACATTTTTCCTCCTTGAAAAAGGAACTTTTGTACGTATATTTTATTAAATGGCACAGTGTCCAAATAAAATCACGTTGTTGTTTGTTAAAGAGGTTCACTGAGGGATTATCAAATTTATGTCCGACGTATAAAATAAACTAGCGTTAATTAAGATAATAGTTGGACAGAATTTACTACTACTAGATATAATTTAGTATGGAAATCACTAAACGCTATTATTTTAGAACGATTTATTAACATATATATAATTATACAAGCGCAGATAATCATACAAATACATATATATAATAACTCGATTGCACAAACAGAAATGTTAAATCTATATGTCGAACCTAGTTCACAGCAGTGGCGATATCACCGACTTTGGCAAAAAAATGTGATTCTGTCATTCAATTCATTCTGCACACCGAATCAAAATAGGTACGCGATAAGAGACGACCTAAATACAAAGATAACATTAAAAACGTTGATAGCAATTTATGTGCGCATTACGTATGAATTAGAGCATAGCGCAAAATTTCTTTCAAAAGGTCGTGAATATTATATCGAATTTTCTTCTCGAGAATATTAAACAATCTCGACAAAATTATCGACCACTGTAATCATTTTTTAAAAATTGCCTTTAAAGTTTAGGATCTGGATATAAAGAGAGAAAGTTCTAAATGAAAATATTTACGGTCAATAAATAAATTTCGAAAGTACTCTGCTTTCTGAAAAAAGTAGCTACTGGATCATTTTGAGAATTTCGATTTCATATTTTCATATTTCAGATATTATATACGTCTTTATATACTGTAATTACATCTATACTATCTGTACGCTATAATTGTATAAAACACCACGAAACTGACGTAAATCTATTTTCTCTCAAAATCTTTTACCTGGATTTTGAGATTTTACAAAATTACTCATCGCTTCTTGATAAGTTAGGATCCATGGAAATAAAAATAACCTAAAAATAAACCTAACTAAATCTAACCTAAACCTAACTAAACCTAACCTAAACATAAAAATATCCCTGCTTATCACCAGATTGATGACACGAAAGATTCAAAACTTTTGAACAGAGCTATATATTTCTATCTTTGTGACAAATTACCTCTCTCGATGCCTAATAAATTAATATAATACCGCCTAAAAACAACCTAAGTGTGTCTCTGCTGTATGTACCCGCAAGATTAATAACATACACGATCCGAGACTTCTGCGCGTGGCTGTACATTTCCATCTTCGTATATTTATCTTTATAATACGTTATGATAAATTATTTCTCGTTCCTTAATGGATCAACACTATCCCATTGTCGAGAGATCAACAACCCGATCGCATAGATCAACGTAGACGATCCGAAACATTTGCACAGAGCTGTATATCACCGTGTGTTCGATCTTCCCAAGTTGACATCTTCTTCTCCATCGGAAGATTGAATCTCGTCTCGCAACGTTCGAATGTCGCGAGCATCGTGCGCTCGGAGACATCGATGGATCTCTCGCACGTTCGATCGGTGGGATCTCTGACGATCTCTGGGCGAAGCCGGGGGGCAGTCATTCTGGAGGCTGCATTTACGCCTCATTTCATTATTTGCGGCTCGCGATGCCGGGTACGATGCTCTCTCTCTCTCTCTCTCTTTCTCTTTCGATCTCGGCTGAAAAACGAGGTTGCCTAGACATCGGATCGGCCGATGGTTGGCGTAGGTCGCGTACAGTCGAGCCGCGATTACAAACGCGTAGGCGTTTCGTACCGCCGCGATAAGATCGATGAAATCGGACGATAAGATCGATAGGAGCTGCACTCTTTAATACCGGGAATCGAGCGCGCGCATAATTTAATAATATTACATCCTTGGTTGATTTACGACCGCTCCGACGACCCATCAAACGCACGGACTGATTTCACTCAGTTCTTACGGGGA
>KQ435732.1:2672683-2685012 GCA_001276565.1 Melipona quadrifasciata | reverse complement strand
GCTCATATTTCAGTCACTTCGATAATATTCCGTTGCAAAAATAAAATACGTTCTTTATACAATCGAAGTAGTTTTATAATAAACGATTGAAACAAGTCCGTTTTCGTCTAAAGCCAACAGTTACTTCTAATTGAAAGAAAGTGTTTAAATATTTACGAACGATAATATTCACACGCCTGTTTGATTCTCAAACATGAGCTATTTATCGCAACGTAACGTGTCAACCAAAAGCAGTAAGTTCTTTTCGAAATGTACAACGCTTGGCATTGTCGTTTAGCAAACTCGTCAAACTTCGCAATCAATAACTAATTGCACAGCGCAAATAACGAAAATCTCGTCTCGAAGCGAGCGTTTCGTTTTGAATGATTCCGCGTTTCTCTGACAACAGCGCGATGACGTATTTATAGAATTTTCCATGTGGCAGTTAGTCATCGTGTTCCTCTCGACAGCTGACAATGAATGAACGAATCTTCATTTCTTCGAGCGTGGCACTTTGTTCGAGATAGGGTGCAGATTTATTGCCTTGCGAGTGCAACGGATAACCGATAACTTGGATAATTGGCCCCTTCTTCACTGGAAATAGCGTTATTGAGAATCTTGCGTGCACGACTGTCTACTATCTTTTCTAATAATAGTTTCTTTCGCTTTGTCAATACGTTTTATTTGAAATTTTGCTGCCCTGTTTCTTATTTGCCGTTCAGCAAGAAGGCAGCACAAACGAAATTGAAAAGTGTCCGGTTCTTGTCTCTTCGCTCAGCTATTAATTAAAGTTCGACTTGATTAAAGTTAATTGTTATATTCTTCGTTCTCTCAAATATACGATATATACTTGCAAAAATTTTCACTCGGATACCGTCTCGCGTATCCGCGAAAGATAAGTTATTAACCTCTGGCAAAATGGCACACGTGGCGTTCGCCTTTTTTCAAGCAGTTTAATATTGAAATCGTCGTGGCGATAACCTTGCCGGGTCGTTCGATTGGGTATTAATAATTTCACGTGATTCGCGTAAAAACAATGGTCTTGTCGGGCAAGATGGCAATGTCGCGCAAATAAGTCGAACATCTCCCTCGCGAAGCCTCGCGACCACGTTATTGCTTCATCGTCCTTGCATTCCTCTGAATACAAATTTCCTGAATAAACGCGCGTTTCGATACGCAGGTCGTATTTTTTCCTTTCTTCTTCGTTTTTGGCTTTCGTTCCTATCGGTCGTCAAACAGGACGACTCGTTCCGTTTACGTAATGAAATGACAAGGAACGAATGCAAAATTGGTAGTTCCTTTACCTCCTTCGTTTATCACTTAGCTCGGAGATTTAACGGACTACTTCTTGGAAAAATATTCCTATCAGTTCCTTTGACGATTTGTCTGACCGACAAATTTCTTATTTCCTTTCTGCGTCGATTTTGCCTTCTTTTTCCTTCTTTCCTTCCTCTTTCTTAAGAATTACCAGCAGGTTGTAAAGATGTCGTTTCTCTGCACGAAAAAAATGTTCAATATTTGTCTTGTTCATTTACATGCTAGGAGTACTGTTTCATTTCATCGCGTAAAGGCAGCTCGAATTGTTTGCAAGTATTTTTAAATACTTTTCATACAATTTGTCGTTGGTTTTTGCGAACATTATGCGCCATTGACAGTTTGTAGATTTATCTTTGTTCCCATTTTTGCTACTCGACAAGACTCGAAGTCGTTTCGTCCTCGAAACCGAGTTGAAAGCTGGAATTGAAATTTTCATTTACTAATTCCATTACGATTGAAAAACAACGAACCGTTGTACAAGCTTGAGATTCCCAATCGATGGGTCGTGACTCTGAGGGGATCGTGAAGTTATTGTTGCACCTACGTTACACAATTATTTCTATAAAAGTGTTTCAAAAAATTAAAAAATTAAATATAAAAAATGTTATTGCTACAGAAAATCGCAACGAGTCTCCACCCCTGTCTTACGTTTTGGTTTCATAAATATTTTGAGAGTAACTTTAAAGTAACAGAAGTGAAAATAAAAGTGAAAAGTTTCAAGTGAAATGATACAAATTATATCATTGATTTAAACTTTAAAAATTAAAAGCGCGCGTGATTCAAAGAGGGTTGAAAGACATTTTCGCAATTTCTGAATTATCCTCGCTAATGAGAATTTCTTTCGGAAATCAGGTTTCAACCGAAGCAACTCAGCTTTTCTGTTCGAAAGCTGTTTGATATTGCGCGTGTTGTTTTTATGGATTTAACGTCGTGGCCCATGGTGATTTTCGCACGAGGCCGCCAGCAGTGAAAGGGTTGATTTGCATTGTGTAAACCGGAAGTGTTGCGAAACATTGTTAGCTTTTGCAAATACGCCGACTCGTTTTTATTACGATTGCGAACCACCGCGGCAAACGCACATGCGTAATGCGCGTGTGGCAAACGTTTCACGACGGAACGCGCGTTTTATCGTCGGGCGTAAACACAAACGTCTTGTCAAAATGTGTTTGCACAAACTTACGACGAGCTTCACAGTCGACTGTGCGTAATGTAACGAAACATCTTAGCAATAAATATTTTCAGCGGGGATCCACGCGATAAGAGTAATAACGTAAAGCACGATGTGACATGGAAGATCACTAAATTTGCCTGCCAACTGTGCTTATTACAGAATCTCTCTTGCCATATGTCACGTTACTTATTTATCAGTTGTGGTAGTATGTTTGCGTTCGTGTTGCGTGTAATCGAAACAAATTTACCTCGGTTTTATGATCAGCTTACAACATAGCGATTATAGCTTATAATTTATCATAATTCCCGCAGTTTTATAGTCGAAGTTTGTTTTAGTCGATGTTGCTGATTTACTGAAAAATTGATTCTTATTCTGACTTTTACTTTCTTATTTTCTGTTTCAGTTGAAGTTACTAATTTTCACTTTGACCTTTAGACGAAGTTTCTTCAATTTCGATCAATTCCCCTTTGATCGTTGGTTGTAACTGTGACACTTTATATTGCTAAAATTTTGTATTTTTCATTCTACTTTGTCAGAGTATCTGGCCATCTTACCATCTTACTATGTCGGAGTAAAAGTTCCAAGATTAAACAGCGATATCAATTCAGAGTTAAATCTGCGGATAGCTATAAAATGCAATGAATTTTTGACATCTATGATTTTAACCTACGATTCCTCAGTACGTTATTTCGTCGTTTGTTAAAGAGTTGCAATTTTTTATTCCGCCGATACTTTCAGTAAGAAGTTTTTTTCTACTAGTGCCAAAACATCCAAAGGAGAAAATTGAACGACCCGGGGAACATTCAGGTCACAATGGGATAGGATCGAAAAATTACAGGTCAGATTTTTGTCAGAAGCGAACCCGGAATAACTTTCTCACAGCTTTGGTCGCCCCGATGCATGAACTTTAACGCTTAAGTTCAAGAAACTCATGCAACGAGCTCAGAGCTGCACGCTCATTGCCGTACGCCTAGCAAACACAAGCCTTTAAATTTCTAACTTTACCATCGACGTTGCTGTCTAAATAGCACGAGAAACAGCACGACCACTTTCGTTCGAGCGCCGTGGTTCTATGGAATTTTAGAACAGAAAGCAACTGACAGGTTCCTGTCATCGAGTACGTTTCATCTAGACAACGAAATGCTCGGCCAAAGTTTTATTTATTTGCTTCATCTTGTTATATCGCTCTAGTACGCGAAGTGGAACATTTTCTTTATTTATTATTTTATCAAGATCATTCTACAGGGAAACGTGTTGGCATTCATCGAGTTTCTATCTTAAAGAAATTTATTTACGTTTAAGTTTAAAATTAAAATTCATACATATGAAATTTTACACATTAACGTAAGTAACTTAAGTCAACGCTTGACTTTAAAAATTACAAGAACAAAAGTTCCTTTATTTTGACTGGTTTTGTCAGTTAGTGAAAGTTAACGGTTGCATTAATTAGTCGATATTAAATTATATTAAATTAACAGGGTTGGTCGATGAAACACTAAAATCAAAGGAACACCAAAATTTACCTAAAGATATCTAAGAACGATCGGTAATTTCAATTCTAGATACTCGATGAAACACCGATAACCACGTTTCGATTGAAATGAAAAAAAGAAACTCCCGAGACGTTCGAAAACTGTCCCGTTTAGATTCGAGTTTACATAAAAGTACGCACCTAGTTGCAAGGTACTCGATCCTATCTTTATCTAGGAAAGACCTCAACGTGTACGTACAGAGGTTCACCGAGCCACGAATAAATCCGGTTGCCGTACATCTTCGTGCAGATTAGATCGCAATATCGGCCGTGACTCGATGCACGGTGCGCTACAACGTTGGATTTTCGATAGTAAAACGACAGGATCGCGATCGTTAATCTCGCAAAAGGAAGGCACAATTACCGTTATGCCGATGCGTAGACACTGTCGAACGTCGCGTCGTGACTATCTGCCCGTGACACTTTTCACCGCGCTTCTCATCGCGATGTTCCCGTTTTTCGACGTTGGACTTTTCACCTAAAGCGACTAAAAAGCGCCGTGCCGCGCGCGTTTCACGATTTTTCTTTTTTTCGTGAAATTTAATCGACATTTAGTTACGAACTGTAAACGCTCTATCGGCGTTTCGAATCTTGTTCGACCACTTTCATGTTCGATCGGCGTGCGCGTCAAAAGGTTTTGACTTGGCCGATCTCCATCCTACCAGTGACAACGACAAATTGTCCGATAATTTAAACCGATGAGGAAAAAGATCGCATGGGAGATTGGTCTCGTTTCAAAGCGTGAAACCTCCACTCGCGAGCTCGTTTCTTCGAAGATGGTTTTACATCGTGCAACGAGGATGAGGAAAATTGTCAAAGTTCAAACGCGTGTGAAGATACTAAAAAATTCTTTCCGCGGTTAAATTTACTATGGCTTTGAGGATTTATAACGATCTTGGTCTCTTGAAACTACCATCTTTTTTCATCAATTTTATTGAACTTCAAAGTGAAAATTGTTAAGATTTCACATTTCAAAATCCACCATCCATATCTTTTACAAAGGTATATCAGTTTAAATTACACTAGTAAATAAAGTAAATTCTACTATTCATACTATTTCGAGCTTCCTTTTGGATTATTCTACGAAATTTTGATTTTCAAAATTCAAGCACGTTTTAAAAGTCTGTGAGTATTCATTCTAGAGTTCGAAACCAATCTGTACAAAGTGTACACGTGGAAACATTTTCATTTTCGAGTAGTGTTCAAAAGCACCACGAAACTAGATTTGACTTGTAATAAATATATACATTGAACTTGATAAATCGTATACCTTGAACTAAAATGGAATATACACATACATTGAACTTGACTCGCGTAAAATGAGTAACGTGTTAATCGTTAATTCATTGAAACACTTTTCGAGTAGCGTTCAAACTCCGTTTGAAACGATATCAAACTTGACCAGTGTACACCAAACATTGATGAAATATACACATCATGTCGAACTTAATGAATAGACTAATATTCGAAATCTACGAGACCAAACTCTGCCCGGTGAATACACATTGGGACTCGGTCCCAAGTAAGTCTCTGCTCCATAGTCATCCAGGCTGATCGCGCGAAATTCTCGCAATGGTCCAGCTACGAAACCGGAAGAAGACAAAACGGGTCTTCCCGGTATGCCCGAAGTTACTAACAAGCCCTCTTCTCTCCTAGTACGTGCACCAACACCCTCCGTGCATTTCATCCTCGGCGTTTCGCCGTCGAGGAAAAAACGAGTACCGACACACCACGAGCGGAGAGAAAGAGATTTATCAGCGAACCACCGCGAGACTAGCAACCCGATAGACGCGCAGATAGGCCGTCGTTTAAATAAATTATCCTCCAAAGGCTTGGTCGCTCTCCTCTTTGCCTGCCTTCTCTCGTCTTGGACCTGCTTTAACCACTTGCCACGTACATACCTGTTGCTGCACATCCCCTCGTGTTCCATCGTCCACGTTCGATCTACTTTTAGTCATTCCTTCGCCCTGTTGAATTATCTCGCTGTTGAACAACTGGTGTTGTGCTCAAGCTCAAGTTTTCTGACTGATGGACGTTAGCTGGCTTGCTCCTCCGCTGCCTTCTGCAAAGACAAAGCAAAGAATGTTGGGCGTGAGGATTAGTTTCTTTTGCTTTGGCATTTGAAGGTATCTCGGAAATATTGGAATGTCTTTTTATTAGAAAAGTGCAGAGTAAATGTCTAGAAGCTCCGAGTTTGGCAATTGCGAATAAAAACCAATATGTGTTTTGCGTTAAGAGTGCGAAGAGTCTTCTGTGTTTATTTGTTTTTAGTGTACGCAAGAGCGTAAGAGTTTAGAAATGTGAAGTTTTCAAAGTACAATGAAACAACTGTTGGATCTATGGTGAAACTATTCCCCGACATAAATGTCGAAATATTTTTACTAGAAAGAGTTGAAATAATTCGGATTAGGAATTCGCGTCGTTACACACAGGAGAACGAGGTTAATATTTGGCATAATTGGTGTATCTTTGCCGAAAGGATTCATTCTTCTCTCGAAAGAAGAGAATTTCATTCGAAATATTATTTCGTCACTGTTACGCGTTGCATAAATTTCATCTTTTAGGTACTCGGTCTTCCCTCCGGATCTGCGGACACAACTCTCGCGGAGAATGTTCTTCGCTTTTATCTACTTATCTGCCTGTTGCCCCTCGTTTTTCACCGATACACCGACAGTCCCCAATTCCGCTGGAATTCTTGCATATTCAACGAGTTTTTGTATTCTCGCGAATACGACCCATCGAAAAATGTGGCAATTCCGAGCGAGATACGCGTTTTATCAGTTCGATAAACCACCGTTAAATAAAATAAACGCCGCGCCGTGCTATTTTGCCTGCGCTCTCGCTGACATCTCTCTTATCCGTGTATTATGTGTATTTTGACGTACAAACGCCAAGTATCGTTATCGATATTGCAATCTTGACGCGCATTGAATTATGTGATTAACCAATGCGTGAGCAAACATTGCTGAAAATTACACGAGCTCGTCCATCGCAATTATCTTTTCACGCGAATATCTAAATCGCGAATGTTTGTGCCCGAGATGTAAATAAACTTTCGTCTGTGATATTTTTAGCGAAGATGGGAGTAGAAAAATTGTCACAGATACGATCTTATGTTATATATTTTCTGGATAATTTCGAATTGCAATTTTGTAAATTGTTAGCGATTCAGCTGGAATTTAAATTCTAACCTTAACCTTAACCTAAACCTAGGTGAGGGGTACACGAGTAAGAAATATGTATAGATAACCGAGGTAAAGTATCTCAACTCAATTTCGTTTTAAAAATTAACTTGAAAATTTGTCGGAGAAGAATACGTATAAATGTAGAATTTTGTCAGAGGTTTGAAAACAATTTCACGAATTAACAAAGTGAAAAGGACTGACAAACGAGTGTCTGCGTTCTGTGAATGCACAATTATAACTGCGGTGCACGGATTTGTCCTCCACCTCTCGCGTTTTCATTCACGTTATCACGCGCGATAGATATATCCGCGAGTGTCATTGTGCCAAACACACGCAATTTTTTTTTTTTCCTCCTTCGTTTCTCCATTTCATTTAAAAGAAAAGGGGCTTGCGTTACCGAGGTTATCGTTACGAGACTACCAATGAGCGTCTTTTCGATTAGTTACGTCCGGCCGATCACATCTATTTTCCAGTAATTGACGCATTAATTAAAAACTCGCTCCTCTCAGCTTCAGCCATGTGTCGATATGTGGGCCGTGATAAAAGCGCCAAGTAAATTCGATTTTCACCGAATTTCGAACGCGGTTACTTGCCACGTACGACCGAAATCTCCGTCACTTTTTTTTTTTTTATGTAAATCGCTCTTTACTCGCGAGCGATAGTGATAAATGTAGCACAAACATTCTTCCGATTCTCAATAACCTTCTTAAAAATTCTCGTCGAGTATTTAAAAGAAATTGGACTTCAAAGTACGAGAGGTAATGGAAAATTGCACGATAATTTCTAAATAGCACGTCGAAACTGTCGCGTCGAAAATCGTCTTTCGCGTCACTTTGATATTTATGCTCGATTATACGCGAATCGAGGAATAATTAAAAAAAATTACAAGGAACGACGTTCGTTCAAATAATACACAAAACTACTGGAAGATCGTTTTCCACGTTGGTGCAATTTTTACACACAATCGTTCCAGCATTTCTTTTCAACTCGATTTTTATCAGTCTCGTACGAATGACATGCCAATTTATCAAACATGCAAGATTTTCGCTCCTCTTAACTAATGAAACAAAGTATATTTCCAACGGCGTGCGATAACGTCAAAACGTTGGTTTACGCTGAATTCGCACCGTGAGAAACGGGCCCCAGTGCCGTTTCACGAAAGAACAAGAGAGACGACTCTGCCTCGCCAACAGGAAGTTGACTCTTCGTTTCGCTCAGATCGTTCACGAACGCCAGCCAATTTTTCATTTCTTGCGCAAGCTGCGAAACAACAGCGAGCGTTGCAAATGTAAAACGCAACACCCTCCTCGAGTATCTTGGCCTTGCGTTATTTCTAATTAACCGGAGCAGGTCAAGGTGCGTACGTCCAATTTGTCGAAGCAGAATCGTCCGAGACTCGGTTTTTGGTACAATTACAAAATCGCACGATACAATGCAATGATGATAGAATGCAACGCGCAATAACGCAATACGAAATTAGCAGATTTCTCTTTTTTGTCACGCGAATCACACGGGGACGTTTTCTGTGATTCGAACGAAACGAATTCTATTCGAGGTTCGCTCGGACGATCGGATTACCGATCGGCGCCATTCGATATTTTAATAGTTACGTCGATGGTACAGCGCGTCGATTATCTAACCCGTGTGTGTATCCTTGTAAAAAAAAGAAACGTTGCCCGTGGCTTGACAAACGCAATACAATCCCGGCGATCTCGGCCGCGACGATGCGTTATTGCGTGATAACCTGCGTCGAGCAGCACACGCTCGCGATTCACGCCTGACGATTGATCTCTACATAGACGGCAGTTCTTCTTTTTTCGATCGCGAACGCAACGACGCAGTACGAATAATTGTAATACAAAGGGGAGAAGTAGAACGAGCGTATGTTTTTTTTTTTTTCTGAGACACCGTGTATGAAGATTTTTAATATAAACGTTGCTATCAATTCTTGATTAATACATCAAGAATGTTCTTGTACGAATCAGGAAGCCAGTCACGAGATCGTTTACCTTGAAGATACATTTTCTGTGTGTGTTTTTTTTTGCACGACGCATCGAAATCCGGTTTTGTGCAAACATCGGTATTTTACGTCCTCCGCCCGGTAATCGTAAAGCATATACCATGTTTCATAAGAGAGATTTTGGCTACTCGTAACTTAAGATCCATTTAAATGTAGCTAATAAATGTTGACATTATTCATTAAACTTTCTGTGTTGTACTATGACGAATGATATGCAACTGATACGAACAATTTTCTACGCATGTTGTACTAACCATTATTCAGTCATGCCGTCCACGCATGAAATAGCACAGTCGAAACTAACCTCAAACAGAAAAGGATCGTCAGACACAGTGTTACACGCACGACTCACTTTACATTCTACTGTAAATCTTCATACATTCATGCACATCCAAAAAGTTACCTATGTCACAATAGAAATCGTCGCAAATGACATTAAACAAAGACATTTCGCGATAATTCGAACGTATCTATTTTTTAATTTTTAGTTTTATGTAATATTTTCAACAGCAGAATTTCTTACGTGCGGTACATCATTGCGAATAACACTGTTTAACAAAATTTAGCACGATTAACGAGCAACGAAAAATTGATTTTCATTCCGAATTTTCAACGACAAAATATTCTCTTGAAAAGACGAAACATGTATCATATCGCGAAATATCCAATCCTACATCAATCCCTCCTTTACGAACGATAAACTTTCAAAATTTTAATCTAAATTTTTGAACAAACAGTTTCAACTGAATTTTCAACTAAAATTATCATGAAATAATATATTGTAACTGTATTATAACTTATAGCAATATTATAACTATTATAATATATTTCAATATATTAATATTAAAAATTGTATTATATTTCCAGATTTTTTTAACACTACAATTCTTCGATATCTGTCTTTAGTATTCAATGTAACTCTAATATCTGTGTCTTTAGTATTCAACGTAACTCTATATCTTTTATATCTTTCGCAAGTAAAATAAAAGACCAAATTCAAAGAGACGCGGACGTAAATCACTGTCGAATCAAATACAAACGTTCCCTTCTCTTCCATCACTTTTACACTTCAATTTATTCATTTCAATCTTCAACGAGAGTGTGTTTCTTTGTCGACGACTGTCAAACGAACCTTTCAACCTCGCGTCGCGAATCATTGAGTTCTCAAAACGCCGCGAGAGGGAGGGTGTGCTGCTGTCGGAACGTCGTCGTGCATTTCTTCGTTATTCCGTCGCAACCGAATATAATAAATCGCGTACGAGTAATTGCTGCGCTCGTACGAGAGATGTTTTTGTCCGAAAGCATTAATGACTCGCTGCAACCCTGACGCTGGGCACGTCTCGCGTTGCCTTTCGCTTTCTTCTCGGTATCCCCTTCTCAGTTCGGTAATAAGACGCAGATGCCGGTTGACTCTTATTATTAACCCCTTCCGCGACCGGTTGCTCACCTCCGAGTGGACTTCATCTAGCCAGAGTTGCAATTACGCGGCCGCGTATTGGCTTTAAGGCCACGATAATAGACCTGGCTCGCGGTGAGCTTTGACAAAATTCTAAAGAAACCTGTAATATAATGTAATCGCGGTTATTTTTCTTAAACATACCTCGGACATGGGTAGTTTTACATTCACGCACGTGACGATGACAGGGTCGGATTCAATCGTGCATTTTTCTTTTTTCTTTTTTTTTTCTTTTTTCGCAAAAATTTTATTCACTTTAAATCTCGATGCTGTGGAAACTTCCCACCGTATACAAGACTGCAGGGTACGTGAAAGTAGATTTTTGTCGAATGTTTTAGACGAGGGTGCGGAGAAGTTATATTGAATTGCGTAGGAAGTGATGTTAACAGTATATTTTTACTTGTACTTATTTCAGAATCGACTTGTTTCGTGGAATGATTTGATATTTGCTTCGCGTCATCGAACGCGAAATAATTTGTAACTTTACATTTCTTTTGAAATTTGTGCTCTGACATTTCGTCGCAATCGCACGCTGTCGATGAAAAATAGCAACGAATCACGAGCAATTCGACAAACTACATTTTCCTAAATTCCGCGTTTCACGCATATTTCGCTTCGAAGCGGAAGCTTATTACGGACAAACATCTTCCAACGGTTAATTTTCGCAGCAGTAAAGTAACTATCTAACGAGAGCTTGCCAATCGTATGATAAAAGATTAAGCCAGTCTGTCCGTATGAGAAATTTTCTCCTATTAAGCATCTATCATCGAGCGAATGAGAAACCGCTCGAAAGAAACGAGGAATTGAAATTTGCACACAGCAAATTGAGCGCATACCACGGCTGATGGAATCGTTCACCCTTCGATAAATGGCCACGCCATTTTTCCAAATGATTAATACGACGTTGTCTGGTACCTTGTGCAAATCTCGCCTGGGCTTTCATTTGGAGCGCACGAGTAATTCTGTAACACGATCAACTGGTTTTGAAATAATAAATTTTCGTTTGCGCGTAAATCCTTGAAGCCGGGCTGTGATCCTTCGTACTCTCGCGGTAGCTCGCGCACGTATGTGCCAACTATGTGCACATGCGCACCTATGTAAATTGCTCGTTTCGAATAAATGATAAGTATTACCCGCGCGCTCGTCTCCTTGCTAAATTGTAGTGAATGCAGATTCATATCGTACTTTCTTGCGCGCAACTTTTACTGTCTCGTTACTCGCGTGCGGCTTGTCACTGTGTTTCGATAAGTCACCGTATAATTGATTTACGCAAATCCACTGTTGAATTATTATTCCTTGGATTTATTAGGTTGTTTTTTAATTTATCCTCTGAATATTACTACTCGTTTTGTCTCGGGACAAGTGTCGTATATTTTTTGTTTTAAATTAAATCAATACGTTACATTATATGTTAATAATTATAAAACACAGCGTATGACGTTAAAGTTTAATTTTAAAAATTTTTTTAAAAAATTTTCTATTGAAAATAGAAGGTCCTAAGATTTTTGAGCTATCACTTCCGTAATATTTTTTAAACAGTTTTTAAACAATTGTTCATTGATAGTTTTAACGCCGAATTTTAATTTTAATATTAAAAAAACTGTCGAAAGTTTTTTTGCTCTTCTCTTCTTCAAAATTTCAAATGTTCCACCTTCTAAATAATATATATT
>KQ435732.1:2655938-2666307 GCA_001276565.1 Melipona quadrifasciata | reverse complement strand
TAACTTCTTTAGGAGCGCAATTATTGAAAATTGAATGGTCGAATGATTGAAAAAGTAACTTCGCAAACCAGTTTTCTAATGTCTGGTGTCTACTTTGTACGAAAAGTTTGTATGGTAGAATTTAACGCTATCAACGTAATCTACAGCGGAGCTGGCGAAGCGCGAAATTCATTAAATTACTGTCACAAAGAAAAAGTGAAAGATACCATCGTGCCCTGTCTATCACGAAACGTCGAACGGGACGTATGATAAATCTGTGAATTCTTCGTCGAACTTTGCAAATTATTGCTTTGCAATTTATTACTACCTTTCGTTAAAAGTTCGTGTGACACAGCCGTCGAGCACAAAATCGAATTCAAAAGTTGTGTTTCACGGCTAATAACGAAGCGTGAAATTCATCAAATTACCATGACAAAGTGAAAGTGAACGACGCGGTATCGTCGCGAGGCATCGAACGGAAAAAGGAGTAACTCTGTAAATTATCCCCCGAAAATTTCATATCCATCTTTCGTGAAAAGTTCGTGCTGTAAAATTTTAATTAACATTCGCAATTATGCGGCTAGTAAGAGCAACGAAGGATAAAGTTCGTTGAATTACCATCGCAAAGTAAAGGTTTAGGTTGCCATTGTGCCTTGTGTGTGTGTGTCGCGAAATAACGCAGCTCGATGCGTACCACCCGACGAGACCTTTATTGGCATTCTGTCGCGTCTTAATTGATTTTTACGATCTTCACGTGTCCTTTGAATATAAAACGGTCTCTCGCAGCGCATTCAGCGTCACAATTTCCATCTTGGCTAAATATAAGTCGCGACTTTGTTTATTCTTGGCAACGAATTGACTCCGAACCACCATCGAGGCCTCGCGCTGCGATATTTTCCAAGACGAATGAATATTCAAACGTGCGGATAAATCGTCGTCCCGCTTCCTTTCGTAACAAAAAAAAAAAAAAAAAAAAAAAAAGAAAAAAACGAATCAAATGCGAACGAAACGTGCCAATTATTCATCGTCGTTAAACGTTGAAGCAGACAAAAAAAATGCATAAAGTGCACGAAAATGAAATATTTTTCATCGCGTATTTTCAACTCGGTTATGAAATCGTTTCTTAGATGGTGATTTGATCCATCATGTTGCATCCAATGTGCTGTACTTGGCGTAAGTCGCGTAATTGAAACGAGACCGCGTATTTCGTTTTTTATCGAAGACAAAAGCGCAAAGTTTGAGAGCAGCGACGCGGCAGAAAAGTTCGATAAAATTTCTTACGTGCAATAGAGTTTCATAGATTTTCCTTTAAAAAGTAGATAAAAATTCATAACATCTCGCAGTGATTTATAAATAATTTTACCAAATGATTTCACAAAATTTAACTTCCTTTCATCAGTTATTTGATTCAATAATCCATATAATAATTTTGCTGTAATATTACAACCACGAAGGAACAACTTTGAAAAAACAAGGCATCTCGTAGATACATTATAGTAAAGTCACGAGAAGATAAATCTCGCTGCGTCATTCAACTTTTTCTCGTGCCACTTCCTTCTCATCTCAATCAAATAGGAAATGCAACCCCATGACTCGTCTCGTTTTCGGATAAAAAGCATTCAGGCAAAAATTTCACTTTATCGGACATTTTATCTCGCAGTCAATTACCTTACGAAAAAATGGCTGTACATCATTATTACATTTTCGTTTCGTATTTACCATCTCTATATACCTCGCAGAACCGACATTAATCATTTTCTTCTACATCTATTAATTTTATTTATTTGCAAAGATAAAACAGAGAGATTGACGTTAATTACTTCTGTTTTATTTTATTTCTTTCTAAATTTTAAACTCTACGAATCACAATAATTCAGTTTTAAGGATTAATCACGGGAACGCATCGATCATTTTTGTGTAAAAAACTTATTAAAACTGTTGTTAAAACTTTCTTTCTCCCGCCGATCTCGAGACGTTTCACGAGAACGAAAGTTGTTCAGTTTCTTTGAGAATCGGGCGATTAGGCATACAAAGTTTCGTAATTTCCTTCTTGCAAGTTTCCTCCGTTTCATCGGTCGTTTTTTAAACGTGCAATATCGCGTGCAGCAGCTTTTGAAAGCACGAAAGAGAGGAAAAAGTTTGTCAGTAGGTACACGTGAGGAACTTTTCGACTTTTAAATGGCCAAGCAGTAGAAACTTTCATTGAAAAAAATATGTGCGAAATGCGGGAATACTCGGTAATTTTGGAGATGTACCGTAGTATGTTTAGACCGACGGACACGTAACATTATACACGTGGAATCACAAGCCGCGACAATCTTTATCTGATATCTCCGATAAATCGCCAGATAAAGTTATTGCGTCTTGAATCAGAGTAATTGAATATTCATCTACGTACAATCTGTTTCACTTGTATCGGTACACGTGTATTTATCGAATGAAAATGCCGAGCGATTGATAAGAATTTTTGTGGTTTAAATTGAGGATATCTCAATGAGCAATTGAAGCATGAAATTTTGTAAGCGTATTAGTATATCTACTGACAGCCAATGATTTATTCTTCTATTCTTTCAGCTTGGATAAATTTGAAAATTGAACCGAAATAATCCGATCCTAATTTTAATTCTACATCAAAGTATTAATCAAAACTCTTTTTTTTTTTATAGAGACAAATTAATTCCTACGGAAATCAATATTTTTTTTAATACTATGCAAGAATCGCGTGACAATCGAATCTCGGATCTTTAACTTAATCCCGAATGAAAAATTACTTTTCTCGATATAAAAGTGCCTTTCGACACGCGCGATAGTTTCGCGAGAAGTTTCGCATCTGCCGAACTTGTGACGATTTAAATGAAGCGTTCAGATCCACCAGACGCGAATTGAAGATTTGCAGAAGTAGAAGGCTGCTGGAGTCGTACTTGCTGTTGGTTCAGATAGATACGTAACTGGCTAATGGCGGGCAATCGGAACATGAGGAGATAAAAGAAAGGTTATTGACACGATCGGTGATGCATCGCCGATGGAATGTTTCTCGAGGTGGAAAAAAAGTAATAGCGTGGTCGTGGTGCGATAACCCAAGTTGCAGTTTATCGGCGTGTCGTGCAATTAGTTTTCGATCAACGGCCGATTAAGTAACTGCACGGGACAATACGATCTCGCCTGAAACAATACCAACGTTTTCACTGTAAATCTTTCCCTTCGTGCGTTTACCATTCGCGAGGCAAGAGAAATTGATAGTTGGGCGCGAGATCGAACGACCGAATTGGTTAATCGTACGGCGAAAGTTTATTGTGCTCTTTGTCGAGAACTGTCGAATATGATTTTTTATATAATTTCCATTAAGAATAAAATTGACAAACGGAGCAGAGAAGCGATAAATTTATTGTTTTTTTTTTTTTCTATAGACAACTCGTAACTAAATGTGTTAATTGTACAAGAGCAAAATTAATGATTAGATTGAAAAATGATAATGGATCATTGGGAGTTTGTTAATATTTCCCACGGATGATTTATTTAATGCAATTACATTACAGATGGTAATGGACCATTGAAAATTTACTAGTGACTTTTGATAACACTCTCTGTAACGGGTAATTTATTGCAATTATATTTAATGCGACGTTAAATTGGAGATAAAATTAATGAAAATTAATGAAAATTAATAAATGAAGATTTATTAACACGATTTTTAATAATATTTTCTGTGGTTAATTGTCGCCGTTGAAAATTAATAAAATTAATAAATGGAGTATAAATGTAACGACCGGTTACTGAATAATTTGCAAGACTCTTGTACGTAAATTTTTAACACTCATTTCTATCGCCTCGCAATTCCTCTCTGTTTTATCAGTTCGTTAATCCTTGCAGATTATTGAAAATGAATGTGATCTCGTAGAGTATCAGAGTGTACGAACATCGATAAGATTATAAATATTACGTTGTTCCGCGAATTTTGTTTGTCATCGCATAGAAATGTGGCTCGTTCGCTCGAGATTAGTAGTTCTAGCAACACTTGAGATACTTGAGTAGATCTCTGAAAAGTCGATAGCATGTATTTCGCGAATGGCGAAAATGTAAGGTTCGACAACTCGTGTAAAAATAACATAACGTAAAATCTCGGAATCTCGTTTCAATGTTTCGAGAAAGAAGCATCTGTATCTTCCAAAGTGTTTTTCACGTTTCTTTAAATAGAATTGCAACTTCTTTGAACTAAGAAGATTAATTGAGCGCGCGTAAAATTTTAATTTGTAAAATGCGAAGAGGTCTGTTGATTTTTTTTTTTCCTCGACATACACTTTTTAGCTGTATCAATTCATCTGTGAAAGACGGATCTGTTAGTAGCCAACCTAACCATTAATGACGCAATTGATTTATATCCCACGAATTCTCGGTCGCTTCATCCGTCCTTGTTAAACCGTGAAAATAAATGCGAGCACGCGCGTAACTTTGTAAAATATTTTCTGAAACATAGCTGCACCGTTCGCTGGCCGCTGTCAACAATCGCAGAAGAATTTAAACAATACTTTCGCTCCGAAATCCCCTTAACAATCCCTCGAGGCGTCTCTCGTAAATCACCTCCACCTCCGCCTGTTTTTAATAATACCCTGCGTAAACTTCTGTTCGATAAAACGTCTTCTCTCAGACGATATTTCAACGCGCGCCTCCTCTCGTTAATTAGCCTTATTTCTTTTTTATCGCAACAAATCGATACGTGCTCGTTGAAATTTCGCTGTAATTTTTACTTAGAGTTGAGATACGTTTTATTAATGTCCAAAGCACGTTCGTAATGTACATTTTATTCATTGTATCGAATGATCTTGTCTTACAAAATTTAATGAAACTTGAATTTAGATTTTAGACTTTAGACTTTATCGTCCTCTTCTTCTCCTTCTTTCATTAGTCTCTTCTTCTCTTCCTTGGGATTGCTAAAATTTCTTCAAAAGTGCTGTAGTGTTTCCGACTGATAACGTGAGTAAGAAATTTCAAGAAGGGATAAACGACGCGTCGTAATTAAAAAAAATTATTGTTGTCTAGAATTGGCCAGCTCGATTATAAATTTTCTCAATGTGAAAAGATACGACTGCAGCTTTATAAATTACCAATTCGACGATGAAATTTTCTTAATAATAATTTCTAGCAATAATAATTTAAACTTATTATTAATAACAGTATAATTTAAATTTATCAATAATGATAATTTAAAACGACGCGTTGTAATTTTAAAGATCGCCGGCTGGAATCGTAAATTTGCAAAAATTTACTTTTAAAAAAATGTTGCCCGAAATTACGGATACTCGGTTGTGAATTTCCTCGATTTTTAATCCCATAACTTTACGCAGAAGCAAAGCAAATATACGTCTCTCACACTATTCCAGTGCGACTATATTTGTTCGTCTTACCGCGTAGAGGACAATTCTACTGAAAAGATGGCGGAGAGAACGTCGCGGAGTATCGATGAAATCTGTAGGTCGTTCACAGAGGTGCGAAACGCCGTGAAGTGAGAGCGAGTAGATACTTTTTTCTTTTTCTTTTTTCTTTTTTTTTTCTCTCTCTCAACGTGGCCCACGCGTAAATATATATCGTCGCGCCGCACGTAATTTGTTGCTAATCAATTAGAGCAGGATCTCGGCGTTGATTGGCTGCTGGCCTTCTTGCAGGAGCAGAGGCGATAAATCTGTCACGATGAATTGCGAGGCTGCCCTAGCCCGTGGGTCAAGTAGTCACGATTTAGACTGTGTCAGTGTATAATCGAAAATAATACACCGCCTTTTACAATAGAGGCACGATTGAATTCACCCTCTGGACAACGATCTGTACTTACGATCGTGCCACATCGTGTCAATGCATGTGCATTTGAATCGACGCGAATTAAATCGGTACAGGTAATTCGTGATTCATCGATTTCTTCGTGACGTCTAATTGACTTCTGAGTAAGGAGTCGGATTTATAGTAACGCTTCTATTATTTATGGTAGTGGTCATACTGATAGTTGATCATATCACGTTACAGAACGTATCGCAGAAGCGAGGGGAATTTTGTTTTTGGAACAGGGATGGAAGATAGGTATTTGTTAATAATAACCATTGATTAGTAATAAATAATTTATTAATAAAAACCATTGATTTTTATCGCTTTATTATTTTTATTTTAGTAATAAATAATTTATTAATAAAAACCATTGATTTTTATCGCTTTTTTATTTTTATTTCAGAAATATCATTATTGGGACAACTAATTTCGGTTCGCTGGTCAGATTAATTATTTTCAAAAGATTTCATAAATAAAACAGCTAATCACCCGATTTAGAAGTATCGTATTTTAATCGTAAATAACGTAAATGGCTAAATGATTTTATGACATAGCAGTATTTTGAAATATTGTTTTAACTAATACAACATTCTGATGTGACATATCGATATTATGATACTCTGATATTAATAATAATCTGAATATAGATAGAAACGTGATTCGAATGGAAAGATGTGTAGACAGCAAGAATTCTACGAGACAGTGTAAATAAATTTATATTCAACGACTTCTTTTAATAATTGATCTCATTCATATTTTCCACATGCTGTAGTCTGTTTCTTCTTACCGTTTGACGAAGGTTTTTTGCAGACTTCAACAATGAAAAATAAAGAAACAGATGTTTCGAGAAAGACTATACATATCACAGCCTCGGTCGTCATCGGACTAACTGATTCAAGTACGTTCATTATCATAACAATTATCAGGCAAATTATCATAGTGATTATTGTTTACGATCTTGCCTTGCGCTGCCAGTGGAAACCGACACTATTAATCAATAAAACGACTGCGTCCTTATCAGTGAATGGTCTATTCGTTTCTAATGAATGAAAACTGACTAATAGCTCATTGTGTGTATGCGCTAGACGATAAAACGGGATCGATGCAATGTTTATTGAGCTTTACAGTCGCTCTGCGTTTAGCATCACTTGCCAGTTGCGCGCTCCTCCCGCGAAACGTACGAGGGATTATCTGTTTCAGTTTTAATCTCATTGGCAATTCTCTCGACTCGTTTCTTGCAGCCATCGATAAACTGGCTGGCAAACGGGTCCAAAAGGAATTTAACGCGAAACGAATTGAATATTTGTTATTAAACGGATCCGCACGGTGTCATATTTTATATCAGACGGTTACGAACGTGTGTCGTTACATAAAAATCGAGAGAATTTCTTTCTTTTTGTAAAGAGATCTGGAGATAATACGATCGTAAAATTTTAATTGCAAGTGAAAAAGGTACGGCTGCGAAGTTCGTAACGAGATAATAACAGAATTCTGTTAATGAAAATGAAAATGAAGGAGCTGTTTGTAGGAACGGAGAGGAAATGGGAAATTCTTAATAACTTGTAACAAAAAATGATAGCAAAATGTAAATTTGGAAACTTTTGTTTCCAAAGAGAACACCGATTTGGAATTCTAACTGTTTCAGATCTCGGAATAGAAAGGACAAAATTCAAACGCGAATTCAGATATTTCCGTGTTTTAGAGTTCAGAGACAGAAGCTTGGTAACAAATTTAAATATTAAACTTAATTAAATAAACTTAATTTAAACATTAAACTCAAAGTAACAAATTTTTAATATCAATGTGCTCGAGTTCCATAGATTCCAAATTTCGAATAAAGATGGAGAAATAAGTACAGATTAAGAAATTTCTATCAAGAAAAACAAGTATATAGAATTCCAACGCCATTCTAGGCTGTGCAAAGTCCGCGAGTTCAAAAGCAGAAACCTCGATCAAAAATCGAAGCAGAAATCTCCGTCGGTTCGGAAAGGAAAATTCGAATAGAATTCGAAATATTCCAGGAATAAATGCAGATTACCCACGCGACCTGCGAACGAAACGTTGCTTTCTAATCGCATTGCGCGCCCAAGTCACGACGACGGAATTTTGTTACACGAATCCGTTCGGTTTTCGAATTTTCTCCCCTCCCCCGAATCGATACTCAGCGAGAATAGAGAACACCTAGGGATATCGGATTGCAAGTATCGTTCATCATCTCGCAGCCTTAATTATTCGCTAATCACGCGCAGCTCTCGATAAATTCCACATCGTGGAGTGTGTGCGTGTGTGTGTGTGTGTGCGCGCCCAACGTAGGCACGATTTTAACGTTTGGCCGTCTCGTTCCTCCCAGGTGCAACGTTCTTGGATCGCGTAGGCACGTACACGCGTGCAACGAGTCCTACGCGTGTCTAAATGAACGGTTGGCTGGGCCTGGTTCACAGGAAACCGGCGATTATCGACGCGTGTTCCTTGCAACACGGGGATCGCTGAAAATCGCTTCCGAATCGATCACCGAGGACGACGCCGCCTTTGACCGTCGAATATTCATCAATCGTGACAGTGAGCGGCTCTCTGGCCAGTGTCGGCTCGTGATAGCGATTTAAGAACACGTATTCTCGAGGAATATTTCTCGTAAGAAGGGGTTGTCTCTAGGAGAGTTGAGCTCTGCAGGCAGCACAGCGTGATTAGTGATTTAAACGCGTGATTGTGAAAAACGTTCTTCGGATCTTTGTCGTTGATATTAATATTTCCGATGCGAGGCATTTTTGGTATATCAGGGAAGGAAGGAAGAACCGTAGCAAAGTGGTTGTGAAGAATTTTATTTGGGAGAGATTTTGGAAATATTTTTAACGTTGTGATTTAGCTTCGTGTTAATAAACCGAGCAAAGCAAAGTGATTTTTGATACTGGGATAATTTAAAGAGAAAAGTGGAGTTTGGTAGAAGGATTTGGTTGCTCGAGTGCAAGTTTGGTTTTGAAAAGTGATTTTTTCATATTGGGATAATTTAAAGAGAAAAGTGAAGTTTGGTAGAAAAATAATTCTTAAAGGAACAATTTCCAATAGAAAAAAATTTGGTTTTGAAAAGTGATTTTTGATGTTGGGATAATTTAAAGAGAAAAGTGGAGTTTAGAAGTTTAGAAGGATTTGGTTGCTTATAAATGCAAGTTTGGTTTTGAAAAGTGATTTTTTCATATTGGGATAATTTAAAGAGAAAAGTGAAGTTTGGTAGAAAAATAATTCTTAAAGGAACAATTTCCAATAGAAAAAAATTTGGTTTTGAAAAGTGATTTTTTCATATTGGGATAATTTAAAGGGAAAAGTGAAGTTTGGTAGAAAGATAATTCTTAAAGGAACAGTTTCCAATAGAGAAAAGTTTGGTTTTAGAAACGTAGCCTTTTATAAAATTGATTCTTTGGAGAAATAACTTACGTAAGTATCGATTCGTCATAATGATTTAATAATTAATTCCTATCGGTCGAATCTTTTAAACTCTTTCCATATAAAACCTGTAGACCGTTTAATTCACAAGTTTAAATTTTCTTTCTACGTTACATTGATTAATTTAATCTAAAAGCTTTAAATTCTTTTCGTACAGACTATTCAAGTTTAAATTTCTTCATACTCTTCCGAGCTTTTTGATTGATTAATTTAATCTAACGGTTGTTCATCATCTTTTATATAGAACTTATAGACAATTACATTCTATTTTTGATATTGGTTATCAGTTTTTTCGACTAAATTGGAGTCATTATCGTGTTGGCTCGTACACAGAAGCACGATTATTGTCGGTCATGTAACAGCCAGCCGGGCCGAGGGAATATTAAATTTTCAAAGCAGCATGATCAAGAAGTTACGACGGATAATTGGTCGTACCGTTATCGAACATCGCGCGAGTAAAAATACGCCAGAAAAAAACTCACCATTCGAATATTCAAATTGCCGCGCGAACACCTCGGCCTCGCCATCACTATAATTTACACCGCGAGCGTATCTCAGTATAAATTCAGAAACCCATGTCCGTTCCGTTCATCTTATTACTCAATTATTGTCAAGAACGATTGACCTCCGCTTGCCTCGCGATACTTTGAATTAATTTCCCACCGTAAATCGACGAATTTTCAATATATCGTAAAGTCGTAATGAAATTCATCGTTCGTACGAAAGCAGTAAAGACATTTTTTGTGTAAAAGCACCGATATCTTTGGATAAATTAATCAATTAATTCTCGTTCGAGAATCACAGATCCACGTAGGAATTAAAATCACAATTGTTGAACATGAATTTTTAGAATTTTTGATTCGGTCAGCTTATTTGTTTTCAAAGTATTCAAAAATATACGTCGCAATCCTCCTTGTAATAATTACGAAAAAGCTAAAGTGCGCGTGTGTGTGCGTGTATGTAAATAATTGTTACGAATGAAACAACTAAATTGCACGTCACATTTTCATTTTATTACTAAAAGAATCATACGTGCTATGATATAGGTGTTACTAGATATTGCGTCATTTTACCACGTATCTTATCACAAAAACAAATTTCATCGCACATTCAGATTATCACGTGCGACCTCTCCCAACTT
>KQ435732.1:2611711-2647961 GCA_001276565.1 Melipona quadrifasciata | reverse complement strand
CTGTGTTGCTTCGTCAATTCAAAAAAAAAAAATGTACATATAATCACAGAGTCAACATCCACTGCACCATTAATTACCATCGCCGCTCCAGAATCCGTCTTAAAAATGTTTTACATTCAACGGTTCGTCGAAGGATGTTACAAGTCCAGCGTCCTGACTGCAAATCAATCTAACTTAGAATTCATTCAGCGATTCAAAAATAAATGCACATCTGTTCAAAATATCCGCCAGTCTTTCCATCGATCGGCTCATTCGAATTTAGCTCCGGAACGATCGAGAGGGAAATCCATAAAACTGGCTGAATAGAATCTGACTTATAAATACGGTGCGTGTTATTTTCACTCAAGGATGCTGCGGTATTATACGACGAAGCTGTTGCGGCAACAGCTTCGCAATGGCAGTTGTAATTGTAACTGTGCTGGATAATAATACGATTATGCGCCCCAATGCGCGATCTCATTGATGGTTGCAAGCTCTACGACTGTTGCATTCCCCTGTTTCCCTCGTTGCACGCGATTAAGAATTAATTGACTGACGAATCACCTTTGTCATCGTCAGTGTTGGACGTCAATGTGTCAGCGATGACATTCGCGTCAACGAGAAGCGAGGCACTTGTTTGTCATGATTCGCGCGAGACGTGACAGTGTTCTCGCGTTTATTTTCGCAAGTAGACTGAGTCGATCTTGGTCGATCGTTTATTTTTTATCTAGACAACTCTCGGTTGTTTCAGATGATTTGTACTCGTAGCAACAATAAAGAGTACGTCAGGTAGAGTGTGAAAAATGTTTAAATGAAATTGCAGCAATTTTCTTTGCGACGTTTCGTGACGAATCGAGTGGCGTAGCAATTGGTTTGTCACCGTTGGTTACGTCCCTGCTCGCTCGGAAAACTCAACACTTGTTGTTAGCAATTCGTCGTTCAATTCGTCTGATGAAAGTTTAAAATTATTAATATCTTTTGGAAAATTATTGTCAGAACGTGTGCTTTTATAATAAAATATTATATTGTGTCACGGTGTTTCGTGCAGTCTGTACTTGTTCATGTAAAGTGTTAGGAGAAACAGCCTTTGTACGTTTTATCATTTATTGGCATGTGTCATTGACTATGAAAATTCGTTCCAAATTTTCAAACATTCCGGAATATCAAATGCACAGTTGTCTTTAAATACAAATATGCAAGTCGTTAAATTAAACGAAATAAATACGAGATTTATCATTCAAGTACAAACGCACAAATCGTTCGACTTCTGTCCCTCAGCATCCGCGTGAAACTCGTACGGATTTTTCTCAAACTTTCTCCCACGAACGTAACGGTGCAACGGTTCATTAACACCGCGTCGCGTAATTTTGTCTCTCAGGTTAATACGAAAAGGTTGTCGCGCATTATATGCGGAAGGCAAGATTTACGAACCGATACGTGCAAATGCGAGGGAGACGAGAAAATTTATACGCGGTGCCTTGAGATTCGATCCGCGCCGACCGCGAATTGTATTCAAATGACGATCGTGACCCGACGCGTGACCTCTCGCGTGATTACGAAACTACCTTAAAATTTTTTTTCAACTTTAAAACGCTCCTCCTCCGGCGGCATAATTAATTTCTCTCCTCGCTCTTGCCTCGCTTCGTCACACGGGGACTCAGTGTGGGATAGTTCGTTTTTTTCCCCATTCGATAACCAATCTGTGTCGTGTCAATTAAGCGAAGCGTTCGAGAATTTTACGAGAATTTTATTCTTATTCTCATTTTATTTCGAAAAATATTCGTACGATTCGCGTATATACGCTGCCGATTATAAATTGCATCGGTGTATTTATTGGAGAAATTTAACAAATTTTACAGCGTCTGTATTGCATCGCATCATGTCTACATTTAGTATTTACCGATATATTCATAATTTAATTTTATTACTACATTTACGTAACAACCAATAATAGTATTTAACACGTAGGGCTAATGTTACAATATTACTTTTCATTATTCATGAAAAAATTCAAACTTACTGCAAATTAATCAAAATGTCCATCAGATACTTACGTGTGAAACCGTAGTGTAACTGAATATTTTTATTTCTTTATCATTTTATAATTGTTACATTTGCTATTTATACATTATTTCATGTTATACATTGTTATTATTATATTTATATTATTTTATTATTATCATTTAGAATGTTGCGCTTCGTCATACGTTATGTTATTTATAAGCTATTGCGTTTACAAAATTTCCTCCTCTGACGCGTCCTTTCCTCTATTTTCAGACGAGCACCGAGAGTCGAGAGGCGGAAGAACAGGGTAGCAGCACGACCTCGCCCTCGGAGGGCAGGCACGCCGACGAGACGTCCGGCTCGTCCGTCCTTGAGATGGGCAGCACGGATTCGGCGGGCAGCGCCCACAGCGGCGGCCCTTCCTGCGGCCTGGTCAGCTCACTATTCCCGAGCAGCTGTCGCGGCCGGGCCGAGGCATTCGCCAGGCGTCTTCACCGGCGACTAACCTCTCTCGGCGGCGAGGAGAATTCCCAGCAGAACGAAGACTCGTCGTTGCCCAAAGAAACATCCTGGTTACGTTCCTCCACGACAGCGAAAACAATGATGAACAACACGTCGAACAATCACGTTCTTCAACATCAGCCGCGTCACAATCCCGACACGGACCTGTGCTACGACTTTGATCTCGACTACGAGGACGGCCTTAGCTCGCCGGCGGAGGAAGCAACGGCCGCGGAGGTGGCGGATTTAGTTGTGAACTCCGAGGTACTGAAGTCGAATCATCGCGAGGTTCGTCACAGTTCGCCCAACCGAGGTTCGAAGGCCATGCTCTCCAGTATAGATTCCGAGTCTGGATACGTTTACGCGTCCCCTCTGTTGAGCACGTCGCCGGACAGCGATTCGTCTGACATATTTTTCGACCCGGAGTTGTCCGACGTGGAGAAACCGAAGAACGAGGTGTTCTTCGACCCGGTGACCACGTCGGACAGCGAGGTGACCACGTCGAATCTCTCGAACGGTTGCGATACGACGAAAGCCAAGAGCAACGCGACGTACCGTAGAAGGACGCCGGAGAACAGCGTCGAACATTCCGAGGACACGTCCGAGTCGAGCGCATCGTTCAGAAGGAAGAATTTCTGCGACAAGGAGCCGAGGAAGGACGATTTGGTATGCAGTTCGGAGGACTCGCAGGAGACGACCACGTCGCCTAGTCACGAGTCACTTTGGAGCACGTTCGACGAAAGCACCATGTCCCTGCAGGACGAAAGTCCCTCCAACGTGAATCCCAACCTGACGCTCCAGAACCAGCTGTCTAAATCGCATTCCGACTCCGAGATACCGGCCCACGGGCCGAAAATAACCATCACGTGCGACCCGAGCGACGAGAGAATAGGCACCGACGATGTTGACTTTGTGAACGGTCTGTCGGAGAACGACGAGCTGGAGGACATCAGAAACGCGAGGAACCTCGTCAAGGAAGATTCGCCGGATTCTTCGGACAACACGTTCGAGGAGGACCTGCCGTACGACGAGGAGAAACCCAAGGAAATACTGGCGCAGCAGACGAACGTTCTGAAAACGGAGGAGAACGTTGGCAACGATACCGACGACCATTCGACGTACAGTAGTATGATCAACATCCCCGGTGCTCTGACTCTGGAGTGTCCCACGGGCGAGCGAGTGGTGGAGGTGACGATGAAGAACGAGATACAACTGCAGATAGAGAATGGAACGGTAATAAACAGCAGCGACGAGGACAAAATGTGTCTTCTGTTGAAGAAGCTCGCCACGAGTCCGACGGTGAAGGACGACGCGCGTCTACCGGAGCAGCCGCAGGACGACAACATCGAGGAAGAGGAGGAGGAGGAGGAGGAGGAGGAAAGACCTCAAAAGATCAGACGATGTTCCTCGTTGAAAACCGGCAAAACGCCGCCAGGTACACCGGGAAGGAAGAAGATCGTACGATTCGCGGATGTTCTAGGCCTAGATCTCGCCGACGTGCGAACGTTCTTGGACGAGATCCCCAAGATTCCCAACTCAGCCTACAGCGACCTGATCTACGACGACATCTTTCAGAAGGACACCAGCCCTGTGAACACCTCGCCGAACACCACTCAATGGGGGGCCAGGTACATGGAGAGCCGACGTGGATCGGGCTTCGCGGTACCCTCCCGCAAGATAGACAGAACTTTGGTGCCTCTGTTCGAACAGCCTGGCGGTCAGCCCAACTTCCTGGACCTTGTTCGCGAGCGTCGAGTGTGCTTGGAGAACGTACTCGTTCAGGACCCTCTCACGCTCTGCATTCACGGCACGGTCCGCGTGATCAACCTGGACTTCCACAAGTCGGTGCACATCAGATACACGTTGAACTCGTGGCGGAACTTCAGCGACCTGCAGGCCATCTACGTGCCGAATTCGTGCGACGGTTTCAGCGACAAATTCTCGTTCGTGCTCTACTGTCACACGCTGCCGGTCGGCCAGAGGCTGGAGTTCGCCGTACGGTTTCAGTGCAAGGGCGAGCAGTACTGGGACAACAACGCCGGGGCCAATTACTGCTTCCAATGTTTGCCGGCTTCGTCCACCGTCGGCTACATACCGATCACGGCCCAGGAGAACCAGCAACACGAGTGGTCGCCTGTGTTCTACTGATGGACACCACGGTTCGAGCACTGGATACCGGGACAAAGATACGGCGATGCTTCGCGCAGACAAGGTGTCTAAAGTGGATCCGAATAATGGCTAACAAGCGACAGATAGAGAGAGAAAGAGAGAGAGAGAGAGAGAGAGATATGCGGAAGAAAAGAGAGAGAGAGAGAGAGAGAGAGCCTACGGTTGTATAAACGTTCCTAGAGTATATATGCCGTGCTGTACATAACTGTCCTATTCTCGAGTGGCTCGAAGGAACGAGGAGAGAGGCAGATCGAGGAGCAGGGATCGCACCGGCGTCAATTATTCTTTCCTGCCGTTTTCCGGACAGCCTTTCAGTGGACTGGAGAAACTCGACGCACCTGTTAGACTGATATTTTTTACACGTTCGTTGTTCCTTATTTGCGAGCGAGAATACGTATTTGGGATTGACGCGACGTCACTTCTTTGAACGAGCCGGGACTGTGCTCGACGGAGATATCATTAAATACGCATAGCTCTTCGAAGATGGCAAAAGAAGGTGATTTGAAAGAACGGAGCCTGGGTGCTTGGAAGCTGAAGTGAAAGATATTTGAAGGCGGTGATGGACTGTTAGCGAGAGCAAGGAGGATTATTTTCACGTTCCTAGAAAGTACCTAATTTTTGCAGAGTTTGCACGATAATCGAGCCTAATGTGAATCTACAAAAACTCTCAAACTGATTACAATGCATGATCGGCGGAGGTTGAAGAGACTGTTATTAGACGTATGAGAAGAGGTTCTAGGATTGTACTGATACTAAAATCGAAGGCTCCTTTTTTTTTTTTTTTTTTTTTTTTTTTTTCATTTTAAACGTTAACGTACGTTTTATGCAAATTGCACGAATATTCTCGGATCGATCAAGGTCGAAACGACCCGTCGATGAACTTTTATCTACGAACATATCTGCTCAGCAATTTCTGGGCTACGACCAATCTGGTCCTTCTTACGAAACTCGTTTCGTTTAACACATTCGCTGCTATGTTACGTCACGTTAAATAAATCTTTGAGTTCGTGCATCGCGACAGAGAGTTTGAACAAACATTTAAAAAAAAAAAAAAAAAAAAAAAAAAAAAAAAAAGAAAGAAAACAGTGAGCAATGTGAATTGCGATGAACTTGCAGAACAAAGAAAAAAAAATGGAGGAATTTGTTTAAATAGCAACGAATGTGTTAACTCACTGATACGACCTATCCGTATTCTTAGCCCCGTAGATGGTACCAATATCGTAACGAACCAATAGTTGGACACTTTGAAACGAGACTTTTCTATTTGTTTAAATCAAAATGTTCGACCAGTGCCAATCTGACCTAGTGCCATCGGACGAGTTACACCAGAAACTATTAATAACGAGTCAGATGTACGTAATACCATGTTCGTAACATAGATTTTTTAAACGAAATGTGATAGCCCACGAGCAACGAGTTGCTTTGTTTCCCCGATTCTAAATACTATTCACCGGATGACGGTGGCAAGTCAGGGAAATCGATGCCTGATAGATTAATCGCGAACACCTGTATAGATTCCCAAGACAATGATAGTAATTCGATTATTCACGGTTTTATTTTTATTACGCACGCGTATAATTATGCTCGCTAGGGTGCCAGGAATGCAACGATGTTACGAGATGGAAGATTTAGTTTATTTGTTAATTGAAATCTGGTTTCATTCTGAGACTTTGATCGAAAGTTTCACATTGTTCAATTTATTTCTTCTACTATTTGTCACCTTTTTTGTGCCATAATATCAAATTTTCATTGTGAACGACACGCATATGTATAGTTTCAGATCCTGACAGTGAAGCAAAACAAGTTTCAATTGGATTAAGATCAAATTCCTCGACAAGAAGATAAACAGTAATATTTAGCTTGTCGAATGTTAGCAAACACAGATGATTGTAACGTAACGAAAATTATTTGATATTCAACACTTAAATTGAAGATACTGATATTCAACGCCAATTTTAAATTATTATATCTTTCGTTCATTATCCTATTGAATATTCTTGAACTTGGGTATTACTATCAACGAAGCTTCTTCAACAAATTCCATCGTTCATTCCTGTGCACCTTGGCATAAAACCATTTGTAAACGAACCATTTGCGTTAACCTTCACGTGGGATAACGACAGCAGTCGGTCAGTGCAATCCAAGTTACCAGTTAAAGAGAGCATCTTGGCAACGATCGCGGATTTCACGTGAGTCACAATGATGTTTCACAAGTGTCAAAAAGGAAGCAACATTGTCCTGTGTCGCGTGGCCGAGATCGCATCGGACAATGCGGTCTGTTTTCTTTCTTCCAAACGATGATTGACACGTTGACCAACGTTAAACTCGGTTGCTGTATTGCCTGAACCACACGTACCACGGTTGAAGACGTACCAATTAACCGACCTGGTCCACCCTCGCGAGTGATAATCGTAGACAGAGGAAATGAGTAATCGGTAGATTGCACTCGTAGACCTCGAGATCACGAGACGACATAGTATTTCACGATAACACGATATTTTTGGTAATGTTTGGCGTGTTTCTTTTGTAACTCCGATACTGTGTATTTTGCACGTGTTACGTGGGAGTACATAACGACACGTTGTTACCTAACACACACACACACACACACACACACACCACTGATGTATAAATACATCTTTTTCATTTTATAATTCAAACATTGTCTTTCCTTCTTTTTCTTCGTTGTACACGCAGTAATTTTTCTAAAGCGTAATTTTAGGTCGAGAAAGAGGGAATTTTAAAAATTTAAAAAAAAAAAAAAAAAAAAAAAAAAAAAAAAAAACAAAGACTTGGTACTTTTATACAAATTGTAGGTACGAGTGGCAATTAACCGACGACTAGATTGTGGATTTTTATGTATTCTCACAGAGTCACAAGAGCGCAGAGTTCGAGGTTGCAACGTTTAGATGAAACAAGTCACCCATTCGATTTGTTTTCGAGATTCAATTCACGTAAATAAACTACAAACCACGATAAATATTCGCAATCTAGTTTAACAACATTACACGTAACACAGGCAAAATATATTATTACGTATACCGTTGAAAGTGTCGATAGTGTCCAATAGTAGCAATAGCAATACAACGTCGAACAGAGGAAACGTACGAACGATATTAAGATTACACTGTATATTCTTAAGATATTTTTTGTAACAATTTTCATCAAGTGAACAAGTGCTTTCTACATACGATACACGATAGAGAAACGTAAACGCGATACAAATTGTACATAGGCGGCGTCAGTATTGGTGGGCAAGTGTGTCTCGAGAACGAGGAGATCCATTTCTTCTTCTTCTTCTTCTTCTTCTTTTTTTGTTTCGTTTAGTACGAATCGATCGATATTTTTATAATCGTACATTATGATACACAGCCTGTTCGAACACAGTCGGTGTTCGTTGCACGCGACTCTTTTTTATTGTACATATCATCGATACATTTTACACAATGATATATCTACTACGGCGATTATAAACGAGTTCTCTAGTTCTCGGTTTTTTTTTTTTTTTTTTTTTTTTTTTTTTTTTTCTTTATATATACACGATCGATATCGATCTTTTCTAATTTTATATTGAACGCAAGGCAGATGTCGTTGCATTGCTATTTTATTCGCTTTATTCGTAATGGTATCGTTAACCTGGGGACACAGAATACTTATTAGTCGATCTATATTCACGTACACTTGGTCTTGTCGTTGTATTCTTCTGCGAGCTATTAATTAGAAGAAAGACGTCGGAGAAATAATTGCATGACGTTTCGCAAATATGAGGGAATGCTTCTTGCAGAGAAGCTTCTTTCTTCCTCTTTTTTTTTCTTTTTTTTTTTTTTTTTATTCAACGCGTTTGTCTCTTTTACTTGTATATTGTAGGTTTTAATGGAGCTGTATTCTTCTTCTTTTTTAATTGTTTTAAACTTAGGCGCATCGTAACCACCATTATTGAGGCCCTCGATATTTACACGTATATTACAAACATCTTCTAGGCCCTAAACACACACACACACACACACACACACACACACACACACACACAATGAAAGCCTTTCCTATAGTTTATCCCCTGTATATATGCCTCTTAAGAAAGCAAGTTCGAATTCTATTCTGGTTAATGACAGAAACGATATTCTTCCACGTGTTAAGAATGATGGTTATTGAGATTTATGGAAACAGTTATATATTGTACGAGTCACGAGTTGAGATGTTTTAATGACGTTACGAAGAATCGAGCCTGATGCGCGAAATGTTTCATCGACTACTTTATTATGGCGAAGCTTTTGTATCAGAGAGGAGAACAGTTTTATATTTCTCTATATCATCGGAGAATTTTGCGTTGAGATTCAAAAACAGTTTAGAAAGAAAAATATCCTTTTCTGTAAATATTTAACGGAAGGGGTTATAATTTTAATAGTTCTATTCGCGAAGGAGCACAAATTGGTCAGAAGAAGAAATGCACAAATAGAGAGGGAGAGGGATGAAATAAGGTCTACTGCCAGACACAAACGCTTTGTGTTCAACCAGATACAAACTTTCTCTCTCTCTCTAATTCTCATTTCGAAGCATAGTTTTAACAAAGTTTTAGCAATTAGTCGTATCTCTACCAAACGTTCAAAGCAAAGTCATATCACAATTTACAAAGGTCCAGAAAGAAACATTCAATCGTACGTAGTACGAGGGAGACTCTTTCATCTTCTGAGGAAAGGAAAGACTTAAAGAGCCGATTAACAGAGTTTCGTGCATCAGGTTCAGAGAACGAAAGCAATTTATATCGTCCACGATTGTTAAATCTTGCGCGGAGCACGCGTTGCGAATTTTGCACGGCGCAGGGTGTCACCCGGAAATTTCAGTTCGAGCAACCTCGAAAAATTTCATCTTGTAAATATTATCAGAATCTTTGTAAATATTCGATATCACGTTCGTCAGTTCAAGTAGAAAATCGAGCGAAAAGTTATTATTGCGAAATGGAGTCGTGTGACGCCCTGAACGAACCGGAGAGACTAAACTACTTTTGTCAATCTTCGTTCGTGTTTTGCAAGTTACTGCTACCATCTCGTTGGTGAGGTTCTTCGCGCGAAATGCCTTGTACGTTGTAAAATCAATTTCCAACGGCAGCTACGAATTTTGCAAGGATCCTACGGCCACCGAGGAAACCGAAACACGCGCGGGAAATCATCGCGCCGATTATCTCGGACGTAGAAACGCTTTTGACATCGTGCCATTTCGCAAAGTTTTATTTCGTGTAGCAGAGAGATTCGAGAGGATATTTACAAATTTGGGTTGAACATAAAGTGTATATTTACACTCGAATATAGAATGGATCTTTTCTACACTTTTTGGAGAAATTGTTGAGGATTAACAGTCACGAATTACGACAAATCTTTGTAAGAGTGTGAAATCTAATTGGAGGAAATAAATAACCGGAAAATTATGGATTTTCTTCACAACATGAGATGTCAAAAATAATTCGTTGATATTCGTGAATTTTTCCAATTTTTTAATTGAATAGGAGTTATTAGTGAAAATGTTTGAATAAATAATTGAACAATTTTTTATTTTAGAAATTTTCATCGTAATCGTAAATAAAGATGCAAGTAAACGTGTCGAACCCTAATTTGAACTTTGACGAAACGAAAATTCACAGAGAGAAAAATTCTGAAGAGAAAGTCTCAGCAAGTAAATAAATTTATTTAAATTAATAAATAAATCATATTAAGCAAGATTTTCCGACGAATTTTCTTCTCAAGATTTTTCGTCGTCGAGAAATTTCTACGTTCGAGATACGAAGTAAACGAACGAAACAAAAAACAAAAAAAAACAAAAAAAAAGAAAAGAAAAGAAAAAAAACAACCATAGCTGTAACGGTAGTATATTTTTATATTCTAATGTACGTAAGCATACGTTGCACCTCTAGTCCGTAGAGCCGTGAGCTTTCGTCCAATTACCGAGCCTTTTGCAGTTTTTAATGAAAGAAGGAAGAAAAAGAAAAAAAAAAAAAGAAAAGAAGAAATAAGAAGAAGAAAAGAAACGATTAATTAACGAAGTTTGAATCGGCAATTATTAACGCGTTAAGGTGAGAGATAGAGAGAGAGAGAGAGAGAGAGAGAGAGAGAGAGAAGTGCGGAGAAAAAGGAGGAAAGACATGTAGTATGTGCGGCGTGTGTGCGTATGTGTGTGTATGTGTGTCGCGAACCGCGAACATTGCGTACGATCGGAACACGAATGAGAGAGAACGAAACGGAGGGGCATGGGGAAATGCCGATCAATCTCTCTGTCCATTTGTGTAACAGTTATTTTTACTTTATAATTTTAACTCTACTTTTAATCGTTTTAAGGTCTACCTTCCTATTTTACTTTCGTCCCGTTTGGAGGAAGACGTAAGGATGAAAGACGATTGTTTGTCCTTTCAATTGGGAAACGAGTGAACACGCATGAGGATTAGCAACGAACAGATCGCGAAAACTCGGAGAAATAGAGGGTTGAATTCGTGTCTGAGATTGTGTGTGTTTATTTATTTCGTATGTGATATTTTACACTTTTGCCGTGTCCGAGTTTTACTTTACGCTACGGACTACTTTTCCCTTCGTAATTTGATCGTGAGATGTTTGAAAGGAAGCATTTTGTACACTGCTTCAAACTCTCTCAAACCCACATTTTCGCAATTTCCGAATCGATACTAGAGAAGCTTCTGTTCTTACTCGATACATCTTCTGTAACGTTGACTTTCATTCCTAAAGTCGAATTTATAGACTGGAACTGTTTCATTATGTTTGTACTCGATCTTCTTCTCGATTTATTCCGATCAATTCTTGTCGATGCGTGTTTTGCTAAATTCTTCGATTTATGAGCAGTCGTTGCTTAATTATAGTCGAATGGTTCGAAATTCTTGACAGACGTCATTTGAAGATTTCACTTCTGGATGTAGATTTTTCACCAGTAATTTCATCTTTTTCAATTTCACAGGTTAAATTACGTTATTGCCATTTGCTTGTTTGCCTTCTTGTTGAGCGTAAATTCTTTAATTTGTCCCTCAAAGATTCTATAAAACTAGTAGATATTACCTTCCTGTGCTAGTAAATAAACTATTTCCCAAGTTGGTTACTCTTAAAAGACATTGAATTTACGCTTGTAAGTTCCTTTTTTTTTACTGTTTGTCGAGAAATTTAATGAACAGGCAACAAAAAATTCTTCGAGCAACAGTTTATCTCTAAATGTAGATGCCAATTTTTACATTTCCTCTGAGACGAAGCCAACCTACTACCACTTGTTTGCTCTTGCCGCGTAAAAAAAATCCTCAAACTCCTCCTTTAATTAATTTTAACAACAACAGCGGAATTGCGCAGGAAATTTCATAGCGAGCAAGTTGTATACTTTCACCGTTTCCAGTTGACTGTCCAAATCTGAGTGTGATTTTATACTCAACTGTTTCTCCTAGCAAGAAACCTATTTGGTGTCCGCCAGGTTGACGATTAATCATCATCCCGCTTTGCAATTTTGCCTGCACTTTGCTTTTTAGTTTTGCCTCGAAGTGTTGTTTATTTACTTCGTATGTGATATTTTATATTTCTACTTTTGTCTTAAATTCATTTCGATCTTGTTTTAATTTTAAAGGATAAGCTCGCGGATTCTGTTCGTTGCGGCTCACGTCGATTACCCACATTTTACGCCGTCGTTGATTTCGCGTCATGTTTATTACTCGATCGTCGTATAAGACAGATTATAGAGCGATTTGTAAGAAATTCAAATTTTTTTTCACCGACGGATCGGAGTTTCGCGGGAAAAGTAACTTTCGCTGTAAAATTGGAGAGTTATCCAATTCAGTACCGAATCCCCCCCCTCTTAGTTAGTAACGTATACTACATTCGCAAAAGAAAAAAAAAAACAGTTTGTTTGTATGTAAAAATTATATCACTGTATTAATTGAGCGATCTTTAAAAGTCATTGTTGCCGAAATTCATTACCGAAAACTCCTGAAAACAAATACGATTTTACGGTGTGAATTCTCCAATCAGAAGGAAACAATTGATTCCAACACCGAATTCGCTCCTTCTCTTTCGATTTACTTCGAGGGAGAAATTACTCGTTGCGCACTACTGAGAATTTTTAAACGGAATTTCGAAAGGGAAAGTAGTTGCTCTTAACGAAAAACAAAAAAAGATAAGATTAATTATTCGTCAAGGTAATTAATTCTACGTGGATATCCTTTGTTTTATATTAAGGCAAAATCATTTGTTATTTAATGTGTAGAGTTACGCTGTGTATTGTACATTGTTCCCAAAACACGAAACACAATAATACTCATTGAAAGGAAAAAAAAAAAAAAAAAAATGCGTGGAAAACATTCAAATGGAAAATATTCCGCATATCCTATTCTACAATATTCTGCGCTTTCGCAATGCAACACGTATGTCTCGCCTCTGAACGAAAGCTCGTTGCTTTAAATTTCGAAGACGAAATTAATCGGTGTCGCGAAGAAGAAAACGTCACTGATATGAAGCAATATCGATATTTTCGATCGGTCGAAGGCCACGGTGCAGCAATTACGCGCGTTAAAACTCCTTTTTCCTCTCTTTTTTTTTTTTTTAATGTTTCTACTAGGCCTCAATAGAAGGGCTTGTATCAGTCAATATCAATCTTTTATTGTTCTCTCTTTATTAATTACGTTTTATTTGCGAAAGGTCGGTGAAGTTGTATATCAAGATATTCAACGAACGAGCAAAAAAATACAAGTCAGAAGAATAATTAGTTGTACTGAAAAATAGTACTTGAGTTTCACCTCTTTTTAACAGAGAAGGATCGTCAGAATCCCAATCTTTTGAATATAATTGTCTTTTTATTTACAGATCTATCATCACTTCTATTGAAAATGAATTGTATCTGTGCATATCTTTATGCATTCGAAATTTAAAAAATGCACAAAATATCTGAATATCATACTTATTGCAAGCATAGTAACGTTCAAAATGATGAAACAAACCTCTACTCTTTTAAAATCATTTAAGAAAGATACACATTTACAGATTAATAATTATGTTTGCAAGAACCAAGATTGACCAAGCTAGAGTCAATTTGTCTCTGTTAACTGTTGGTTCTATAATTGCAGAAATTCTTGGCTAAAAAAATGAAATTAATGCTTCGGTCACAATATTAAATTGTGAACATCATACTCGATTAAAAAACTCATTTCTCTTAAGTAATAATTTACATTGATACAATATGATCTTTTCAATGATTTTCAAAAATGATCTATTTTACTTTTGACTCGCACTCTTTTGCAAGTTTACTAAAGAAATATGAAAAAAGAAGGAAAGAACGATTATATTTATTAACGTATTTATTTGGTATAAGAAAGGAAGGTGTACCGTGGACTTTAACGACGAAACACCTCTTGCAAAGTCATGCTAATGGTTTTCGTTCGATGTTTTATATTACTTGCACGAAATGCGTAATGGAGGCATGGTTTCTTCTTTTATAGTTCCTTCGTGACAAACAACGCGTCATTTTACTGCTCAATCTTCTTTTTTTCTCTTTTGCGTTACGGAAATTATTTAAGAAAATCGCCACGTTGCTCCTTAATTCATCGAACAGAACTTTTCACTGATCAATATGCTCACGATTGACTCTGATCGCTCTTAACAATGGAGACAGCAATTCTCTGTTAAGACTCATTACTTGTCAAGTTTATAAATCTTTAGAACACCGTCTCAAATACTTGAATTATTGTCACACTGTTCATGTTATATCGAGAAGTATCTAGTTTCTTTAACATTGTGTTAAAAGATAATTTCGTAGAAATTTCAATCAAACTATCACAATATTCTCTGCACGAAGATTACTGGGCAAGAGACTTCTCATTTTTTCACAGATTCTAAATCTTATATTTTTCTCCTTTTCAAAGTACTGCTCGTCTTAATCTTGCGGAAAATGTTCACTTTCGATCGATGTTGTATAAAAGTTCGTTCAAAGTCATAAAGCGAGCGTTAGGAGTATTCAGTCAGAAAATCAACAAACGTCTTCCCCTTGTGATCTTCGTACATATCGCTCGCACAATTTTTTCCTTTCTTTTCTTTCTTCTTCACTTACGTATTCGACATAGAGATAATTAACAATTGATCTTTGAACAAGTTTCGCCGCAGGGAAAAGAGCGCAACGTCGCCTCAGACTGATAACAACAATCAGACTTTTGCATACTTTTATTAGAAGGGTATTGAAATAAAGTTAAAATAAAAGAAAAAAAAATTGAAAAAAAAAATATATATATGTATATGTATACGTACAACGAGAAACAGATTGTAGCCGATGTAAACGATCAGTTCGGTTTTCAATTCCTTTTCCTTTTTTTTTTTTTTCTCCTTCCGCCATTGTACGTTTCACACCGCCGAGGATCGAACTTTCAACCTCGTCTGTCTGTTATTTCTGGATGATGTTGCCTCTTGGTGTTTTGGCTATGGTCGCGGCGTTTATTGTTCATCGCAGTGTCGAAGCGTGGCGTGAGTGATCGCGTTTGAGGGTTCTAATGGGTGTAGCGGAATAATTGCGGCGAAGCACGGAGCGAATGTTGATGGAGGAATGAGAAAAGCATCTATACATATGAATAGACGTATATAATATATCTGTAACACATGTTCTATATGTTATTAAGACAATAAATGGAAAACCGATCGAACAGCCTCTTCTTCTGTCCTTGTAAATGCCATGTTCGCGGGATCTTCGTGAATTTTCAGTGTGGAATATTTAGGTCACCTCGTCGCCGTAATTTGGAAAATTTATTTGTCTCTGTGTATATACGTGCAAACAAAATTTGATTTTTGATCGTTTTTACAATCATTCCAGTTATTTTATGCATGAAAACGTGAAAATGCAAATTGGACGTGGCATCGTTGTTGTTCAGTTTACATGTTTTCGATGGTAACAAATGTTAGTAACAACTGGAGCGAAGAAAATTCTTATTAGAGAGAAGTGGTGGTAATTATTTATACTTCACTTTATGCTCGAATTCAACAAATTTTGAGTAAGTCAACGAGATTCTGCAGATACGTACGTATTATACATATTTGAAGAACGATTACATAACCTGACGAACACACGCATTATCAAATTCAGCTGGCGTCGTGGTCATTTATTGTTAGAAGCTTCTACTCGATTTTTTATATTTAAGGCAATTATTGAGCGAAAATGACGCAACACTGACGCGAGACTTATTTTTACGAATAATTAAAGCAAATTTCGAGAATTCTCTCTTTTATCGATATTATTTCCTCTCCCTCTCTCTCTGGCAATCTGAGGTTAGTTTAAACCTTAAGTTTATCACGTGGGTTGCAGATAGAACGAGGTACTTTGCGATTCCGCGAATCTTACGGTATCTGCAATGTTTTTCTTCGCGGCGCAGTTATCTTTTCATTTCTTCGTTTTCTGTTTCGCGCCGTGCGAAAATTTTAAGGAAATATATTTAGTAAAAAAGTAACTCGAAGGAGAAAGTAACTTTCACAGAACTAATTCTAATTTTAATCGAATCATGTGCACTACTAATCGTTATAATTTCTAACGATGATTAATCACAATTTTGTCGAGCGTTTTAATTCTGAATTTCGTATCGTTTAATATCACCGATATTTGAATTTCGCTGTGTGTCTTTTTTTACTCGGAGCTTCTTAATTACCGTCTGTGCAAAGCAACACAAGTTACATTACGAATCTTATCAATTCCTCATTGCGAGCCACGGAATGACCGAGCACACGGTTGAAAATAATTGAACCGCACCTTCCGGCTAGGCCAAGATTCCACGTGTATTTTTAGAGCACTTTCGGCGGTGCCAAGTTTAGCTCGTGTTTGTATCGTGTTTGTCGTTGTTCTGCGTTGCACAAGCGTCTTTTAAAAAACTTAATCTATATCCGTGGTGGGAACGATACGAACGATGTCGGGTAGCGAATTCGATATGTTTTCCAATGCGAGTTTTTAATCACAGACGTAATTTTTTGGTAATCTGACCTGGCACTGTTGTATCGTCGATTGTATTGCAATCTCTCTCTCTTTTTTTTTTTTAGCAATAAATTGTTCACTGTCGATCCTTGGTCACGCAGATGTACGATATTTCTCGAGTATCGATGCCAATGTTTTTCTTAAATATTCCTTTAAAGGGAGAGGTAGATCAAACTTCGAAATGGGAGATTACGATTCCAAGAGGAGAAATTAGTTACAAGGGATTCGTTTTACTTTAATTGTTTGGTCATTCGTCGTTTAAAAGTTTTTTATATTATAGTATATTGTATATTACATTTTGCCAATCGAGCAAGTTCGAAACTTTGACATTGCTTGGAATGTTACAGTAGACAGAAAAAGATATTTTGGCAAGAAAGGAACGTGTGAATAAATAATTGCAGGTCTTGAAACAATTTTCCATCAATCTTGCGGTTATAAAAGGAAAAAGTCGCAAGTCCATCATCGTATTTCATGTTATATTTCGTACAAAAAAGCTCCGGGATCAGCTTTCAATCCTGTTTAATCACATTTGGTTCCCAGCACATTTGCTGCTACTGATTCGTGCGTCGATTTAATAATTTAATTTCAATAACTTGGGTAATGTTGCCTTTCTTATTTCCTTTATTTCATACGTGCATCCTCAAGAAACAACTTTATCACTTAAACTGAAACAAGGGGGAAATTATACATATTATATTTCAGCAGCAACGAACGCGCCAGTTCATTCAGGTGGAGCGAGAAGAGAAAAAAAGAAGACGGGTCACGCTTGAAAATGGCAGCTCTTTATTACAAAAAGAAGAGAAAGAGAGAAGAAGTCTGAAAGGAAAACAGTGGACATTAAAAAAAAAAAAAAGAAAACCGGCTTAAGTCGACGATTAAAAAAGAAAGAAAGAAACGCCTGGAGAGCAATACCAACTAACGATTACCCTGTGTGTGTGTGCTTCTGTCGTTGCGAGTAATTGCGTTATCCCTCTCGATAAATAGCAAATCCATCTCTGCCTTTCTTGTCAGTCTTTGCAACTCGTTCGTCGAGTGAATTATCAAAGAAGAAGGAGGAAAAGAGAAAGAAAAAAAAAAGAAACGAAAGAAAAACGAAAACAAAAAAACAAAAAGCGATCTAAATAGCGCCGTGATGTCGCGGTTTGTACATATGTGTGTGCGTGTGTATCGTTACGCAAGAACCGACGACTTCCCGTTAATATTCTAAATAAATATTCTTCAATGCCTCGTCTCGAAACGAAACAGTTGCTTTCTCGTTCGAACGATTCGACTCGGTTTGTCTTAACGCGTTAACGCGATCATAGAGGCGGCGGAGGGGGAGGGAACGATCACAAAATGAAGCGAAATAGGCACTCTCGATCTCGAAGCGTCCCATTCAAATTGAAAGCACTCGCTCGTGCGGACTCACATGAGATATTGCTCGTTCGAAACATTCATTCTAATCACCATCTATCACACTGATCGATTTATAAACGTTTAAAGATTGTTGCTAAATTGCGTCGCGGCGGAGGGTTCGTCTACGATCCTCCCTTAAAGGCAATTGATTGATAATAATTTCTCGCGTTCGTTCGATCTCTCTTCGCGTGCAAGTGCGCACCCTTTTGCGACAAGTATCTGCGACGATAGCGAATATTGATAGTTTCTAACAATTATTGTCCACTGTTCGAAGTAATTTCGTCACTAACATCGTCACCAAAGTTTCGAGGGCAAACTTCGAACGTCCCCGAGATTCCTCTTGTCACTTTCGACGTTCTTCATCTCTCTCCGATGGATTAATTATCATCTTCTTGATATCTTCAACCATCTTGCGTTTGTTCTTCCTCTTTTTCAAAAGAGAACCCATCAAATTAAATTCAAATCGTTCGGCGAATCAATTATCATTTTCAACGTCCTCGCTCCTCTCGGCGAATTAATTATCATTCTTAATGTTAAATGATCCTTCGGTCTTTTCTAAGAATTATCATTCTCCGTTAACATCCTCGAGCTTCTTCCTTGTCGTGAGAAAGATCAACAGATTGTCGGAAATTAATCTTCTCGATGCTTCATTTATACTTCGTCGACGTCTTCGGGAAAGAGAATTCGACACCTTGATGGATCGAAGGAAAACGTTGGAGATAATTACAAGCTGTTGGTTTCGTACGTGTTTCTGGTCAGCTTCAGCGCTCTCAGTTGTTTGTAGAGCCGTTGCTTGCAGAACTGATAGAACTCGATTTCCCTGGTGAAGTTGCCTCGCACCATGTCTTTCACTTCCTCGCTGACCGGTGGCTTGAAGAAGTTCCGGTTGATCCTCGTGAACGCGTTCACTTCGTCTGAAACAGAAACTCTTCGTCAGTCTTCGCGTTGTTTCGTTGCCAGCTGCTATAATTTTCATGCATTTTTGTATTTTAAAGGAATGGAACTTGAATAAAAATTTGTTTCATCCGTTAAATACTTTATTTTGACTTAAATAAATAAATACTTTTTGAAATTTAAATCTACTTAAATTAACGACATAATAATAATTATTACAATTAATGATATAATAATTATTATATAATTTATATTAGCTATTTCTGCACAGTTTGCATGATTTCAGAATACTAAGGAACACAGGAAAATTTCCAAAATGTGAAGTTCTCATTACAATACACTACAATTAATCTCTGTTTCTTTAATTGCAGAAACACAAGAATACGAATTTGCATGAATAATCCACAGTCTTCGAAAAAACTAATTCTACCACCATCATGGTTTATCATAATAATCGGAACCATTCGGAAACGGCCAATAAGTTGAACAGTGTTTGCAGTTACTATCTCTTAAATTCATCACGAGGAACAAACTCGTGAAAGTAACTTCGTTCTTGAAAAACGAGCGAATAGAGAAGCAAAAAGTGACGCTGATCAATGATTCCCTTCTGAAAGCTGTGTAAGTTCCAAATCCTTTTGACGAACAGGTGATCACAGCCAGTTGTTCTTTTCAATACGATTGTTTCACTCGCCGACAGGTGTAAAATATTTCATGCGTGAAGCACAAGTATTTGTTTTTCTTTTTTTTTCTTTCTTTCACAGTAATTGTCGATCGGCAGAGAGGATTTTACAGTTACATGCAAATAAGAGAACAAAGGAATTACCGTAGTAGACGTCGGTGGCGCCTCGGAAAAATCGGGGTATGTAATTTTCCAATACCGTGAGAGTGGTGTTCACGTCCTCGAGCACGCCGACGACCGCGTAGTGCTTCTCCACTGCCATTTTCGCTCGTTCCAGGGCGCCCACCGTGTTGAACGGACTTCGAACAGACAACAATTGATAAGCATGACAGGTGGTTGAGGCGCGGTGTGACGAAAGATAAAGACGTGGAATTGAACGAACGCGACGTGAACAAGGTGTGAATAATGCATTAATACATCACCGGTACAAAAGAACCTTTCAAACGACTCGTCGAAAGAGAATGCTTTCCTTTTGATAATTTTTTAATTGACAATACAATCTATTATGCAGTTCGTCATATTATCGTTAAATTATATATAATTTCCAATTTCTTTTCTAATCAGACGCAAGGATCTCTTTTGAGAGAATTTTCGGAATGTTCTTTTCTTCATCGATAATTTTTTAGTTGATAATATAGTTTAAAAAATATTGCAAGTTAATATTGGAAATAGACTACGAATTTTTACGCGTTTGTCAGATGTAATAATTTGTAGTATCCAAAACTTTTGTTATACGTAGTAAATTCGTTTCTTTAATTGCACACGCGTGCGTCAAAAAAGAAAAATGAATTTACATAGTTAAATGTCACGGTTGAAGGAATACTCAAGTTAAAAATTACCTCACGATAACAGAGTTTACGAAAGGTTCATAAAAATCAACTTCTCAATAAATTCTCAGAGTCACAAGTCAGAAGTCAACTTGTCGATACATTAACTTGCATAAAATTTCATACAGTTGAAAATGTTAGCTTACGCGGAATTTATTACAACGTTTGTAGAAAATTGGCAATTTGTTGCAACGTTTGAGAAATTGTTCACTCGTCCGCGCCAAACTAACAATTGAATCTTTCTCGTAGGTCACAATTTGCCTGGACAAACAATCAACGAACGCGCACCTCGCGCGAGATTACTCGCTTCCGAAGAAAATCCATCAACGAAAGCATTTAAACGTAATTCCTTCCCCCCCGCGGTCCGGTTGCGCGCGCGCGTTATACACAAAGGTAAATGTTAATGTACAATTTAAAGGTACCTACGTGCATTTCTCGCTGTGGCCGCAAAAAAATAGCGTCTGCCTGCGATGATCGCCGATCCCCTCGTGAATTTCACCCTCGAGGTATCTACATTCACGGTCCGCCTTAAGTACACAGGACTCAAAGTCCTTCTTCAGCCAGTTCGGATCCGGCAGTGGTAGGTCTGGAAATATTTGCTTTCTCTCGACGTAATACCAAGGTGCTCGCACGTAATAGTACCAGGATATCACTCTCTCAACAGGATCCCGGACTATGTTGATGTAAATTGGCTGCGGCAGGTTGAATCTAAACGGAAAAACGTTCCACGTTAGAGCCAATCCCGTGGGAATTTAACTGACGTTACTTCCGGGTATCTGGCTCTCCTCGCTCTTCCAGGAAATTCTATTTCCATGCTCGTTTCGAACGCAGGCATTGTAATTGATCGTGGATTCTTGTCTGGGATGGACGATGGGCAATTGGAGAATTTGTTGCTGAATTTCGTTGTTTCAGTTTTGACCATTTTGGAGGATTTTGAGGTTCAAGAGAGTGTTAAAAAATTTGATTGTTTCAGTTTATTCTTTTTCTCGAATTCTTGGACAGACGGACAGAGAATTTGTCGCAGAGTTTTATTATTTTATTGCAATTTTTTGTTTTTTTTTTTTTGTTTATTTCGGTTTGTCGTTTTTTGACCTTTTTGGAATGAAGAATAGAGGATTTATCGATAGAATTTGATTATCTCATTGCAATTTATTCTACTTTTTAGGAGAGCGATAGATAAAGAATTTGTTGTAGAACGTGATTATTTTAGTTTATTCTTTCTTGAGTTTTTGGATAAATAGACAGAGGATTTATTGTGGAATTTTTCTTTTCATTTTTCGCGAGAAAGAATTTGTTGTAGAATTTGATTACTTTAGTTTATTCTTTTTGGAAAAATGAACAAAGGATTTATTGGAGAATTTGGTTTATTCTTCTCCGATTTTTTAAGAGGATGACAGAGATAAAGAATTTGCCGTAGAATTCTTTGGTCCCTTTGGTAATCTGATACGGTAGAATTAGCATTTCATTTCGCATTTCCAAGATTTCCAGAATTTATCAGGTCTTCGGATTTCCAAATTTGTTAGTGTATCGAGGTGTGTAGATATGAATTATTCGCGACTTTATGATTCGATTTCAAAGTACTTACTCCGTGAAATTCGTGAAACACACGTGTTTTATGTAGACAGATGGTTCTGAATAGCTGCTGACCATCCTGGCAAGCTGAAGCTAGAAATGAATTGTCAATCAGCAAGGCGAAGGAATACAATTTTTATTCTATGTTCTCACAGTGGTCGTTAGAAATGACAGTGACAATGATGATAAATTAGAAATATTTCAATACCTGCTCGATAGGGGCAAGACGAATTGTTTCGACTCTTTGCACGCGATCTCTGTTGAATGAAAAGCCATTTCTCATGGACAGCCTCCTCAAGAGTTCCATGAAGGTTTGAGAGCCCACTTTTGGTACACGATTGAAGAATAAGACGCTTCGGCCCGCTCTTCTCGTGTTGTTGAGCGCCTCGACGTCCAACACTTCAGTTTCTTTGTACTGAAACCAGGCGAAACGTCTTGACATTTTTTTCATTCTGCCGTTCTTCCTTTTAATTTTCATATTTGCGCAATTTGCGTTCCCCGCTTCGCGTAATTAAATACCGATGGCAATTAAATCATTTCAATTGTTTTCAAGTTCCAAAGATATTCTGAATATTTTTGCTTCGATATTTAATATTTAAAATTTGAAACAATTTATTTGATAATTATTTAACAATTATGAAATTATTTAAATTTACGAAAATATTTAAAATTAGAAATTTATTAAACGATTTATTTGGTAATTATGAATTTTCATTTCGGTATGATATTTGAAGCAGCCATCGAATATAATATAACGATTCAAACTTTCTATCGATAAATTTAACAAATTACAATAAATTAAAAATGGCTTTAAATGTATCAAACGAGAGAAAAATTAAAGCCAAGATAAGAATTAATCAATCGATGTCTTAATTCGGATATTTCTGACATTTCGATCGATAGTCTGTTAATGTCAAAAAACGGAACAAACGAAATCGCAATTACATTTTCGTTGTAAAGAAACTATTTATCATCGCATCCGGGAGATGAAGCGCAATCTTTTTCGAATTCACACCAATTAAGTTCACAGAGCCTTGTTCATAACGCAAGACTAGCGACCAGAAGAGAGCTGTCACGACGTTAATCATTGGTTTTTCTCTTTCATTTGGAATTTTCATTTTCTACCGGCGGAGAGTCATCCCGTTCCCTTTCGTTGAAATAACCATTTCTAATATCGGCAAGTCATTCGAGGGTACACGGTGAACGCGGTGTAATTGCAAATGGAGGCGCGAGTAACGAATACCTTGTTTCACCGTGACTTCCGGGTAGTTTTAGCGGTCGGTACAAACGATCGAGGGAAGATATTAGATAATTGGACGTTTGAGGAATAGCGGTGTAAGCTGATCTTTCCGCAACCTTGGCGATTCGCGCTTAAAATGATATTTCGTAAGAAATGAGAAGGACTGGAAATAATTTAAAAAACATTTCTGTGAAGATAGTTTAATTTTTATTTCTTTCAGCTTGCAGCGATGGTCCAATTTTTCTCCGATCCCACCGTTTATAAATGTCTGATTTTTATAATTTCGAGGGTGCGAGCTTAAATGTGAAATAAAATAATAATAATAACTGATAATAATGATAAAATATTATTTTTTAAAAACTAACAAAAATAAGCTGCAAATTATTTTTAAACGCTAAGGTTTCCGCGAATATAACAAACGCTATTTTTTAGGTAGATAGTGATTCAATTTTCAAATATTTCCAACCGCTTGATTCCTACTGAAATGAACGTAGTTTAATGTTCGAGTAAAGATAAAGTGGAAAATCGGCCGTTTTCCGTTTCCAACATTTCATTTTTCCACCTCGCATTCCTCGCGCATACTTTAATTTTATTTCAACGCCAACAATAATAATCCGCCAACGGAAGACGTCAATTTCGCGTTTACACTTTTCTCCGTTCAATTTCACAGTTTGTTATTATTAGAACGACTGTTTTTCTAGGCCTTTATCCCTTCGATCGTCTTCGTTTTTCTTCTTCCATCACGCTCGGGCTCGGCGTGTTTCACTCGATCAGATCGAGCCTCGATCAGGGAAACGCTGAGCCGTTGCTTCCGCAAACTTGTCGATGATATAGAATTCAGCCTTGTGGAAACTGCTCGATTAGCCTTCGACTCAGCTTGTTGCCTTCGAAATCTCGAACCCTTTTAAGAAGGCTACTTTCTTCTCGGACGATAATTGCGAGTTATCGTTCGCCTGTTGGCTATTTCCTTTGATTTCTCTTCAGCTCGCGAGTCGGAGGAACCCTTCGAGCTTGTTGTTTAAGTTAACCGGTACAAAGTGAGCAAATCAAACGAACGTTAATAGGCTCTTAATACCGATCGTACTCGCGATCGCCTTTACGCGAATTTCTAGATGTAATTTATTTAACTGCAATGGATTATTTTGATAGTTGGAGAAGGAAATGGCCGTTGAATTAATCGCAAGTAACGTAAGTTGAAACCACATCAAACAATATTAAAACATTTACTCGTACAAATATTGAAATTCGATACTAGAATGTTCAATATTTACAACTATCGGAATTCAATACAACAAAATTCCACTCTAGCACGTTTTTACCACTTTTCTGATAAGTTTTAAAATATTAGTTACTTATTCTTTGCTCGTTCATCTCGTTCTCCATTTTCCAACAAGTTTCTTTTATCACCGGTACGCGTGTTCGAGCTTCAATTTATTATTTAGCAGATTTATCCTTTTCAATTGCTATTTCTCGACTCTCTTCTTTTTATCGTCCGCGTGTATTCCAATTTGTAAACCAAGGAAAGCCTCGTCGTTCTTTCCTCAAGTAGTACAATAATTTTTGCCCTTCTTCATCTGCTGGCGAGTCTCAAAAAAGGAAAAAAGAAAACAGCAGACAAACCAACGCACTCGACAATTACGCAGATACACAGAGTATCTTGTCGTACGGTGTGTACAAAACGCAACAGAATCACGCTCTCGTCTTCCTTTTCCTATCCTCGGCGGCTTAGCATTACATACACGTTACATCATTACATTATTACTACATGCGTTTGCACGCTTCCTCCGCGATTACGGATTCCTCGGCTCTTCTCTCCCTCGCTTCTTTCTTCCTCGTGAATTTACGAACCGTCCTTCCGGCTGTTGGCCACGGCATTAAAGGATCACCGAGGCAATTTGTTATCTGCGTAATGGCGAACATTACGGGGGAAATCATGCATTCACCTTTATTACCCATTTTCCAACGAGCGTACGCTTGATCGCAACCTTAACCTTAAACCTAAACCTAAGGTTTTTATCACTGAAAGTGATTTTAGTGGAGATAACCCAGAAAATCGGGTCTGTTCTCAGGTGCAATGCTGATGCAACGAAAATTAGCGATTGGTTGATTTGGGTCACGTGATTCGCGAGGGGGCGTGGCGTAGACCTCGAGTAGGAGTGGCGTTGTCTAATACCGAGCGCCTGTAATTCAAATGTTAAAATTGATAAAATGATAAAATTTTATGGCAAAAAAGTCGTCTTCATTTCCTAGTTTTTTTTCGTACTGGGGTACAAGTTGTGCAGTTTTTCTTCTTTTTCTTTGTTTCTCTTTCGGGGTATGGGAGCAGAAGATGCTTGATTCATGGATATTCAGTCACCTGATATTGTTCGTTAGGTGTTCGTTGACTCGATTTCTACCCGCTGGTGTGTTCCTTTTTATCGCTGTGCTACGTGTTTGCTTTTCTTTAGCTTCCGCTTGGTAATTGTTCGACGTGTTCGTACCGGGCTTCCGTTTGGTTTGAACGCCCGGTGCGACGTGGTGTTATTTATTTTTTGAACTTTTTTCAGGCACAGGCATCAAACGACACGGTTAGTGGAACGGTTAATTGTAAAAAGTGAGAAGGTGGTCGATTCCAGACTTATTTGGAAAAAAGAGAGGGAAATTTCTTGAATATTGATCTCTTTAAAGTTAAAGTTGTAAAGGTATCGTGACGAACTATGACGTAGTATATGAACCATAATTTTTGTTTTTAATTTAATTATATATAACGTAACATATTTGGTAGTAATTTGTAATTTTAAAATTATGTATCAAATTAAATTTTAATCCACTAAAGCTACCACGTCGTAGAACATTGGACATGATACGAATGAAAGATATTCAAGATATTTAAACTGTCCTTTTTGATAAAAATTTTCACGTTATTAGAGTACTTCTGACGGAAGCAGTCGGCCGAATTTAAAATATACCACGCTAGTGAATATTTTCCTAACCATCTTCAGGAAATTATTACGGCAAGGAATTTCACACATCTCGATTTGCTGCTATACACGTATACCGGCAACAGAATCAAGAGATTCCCGCTTGGAAACGTTCGCTGTTTTTCCCTTCACACTCTACTTCTTAAATAGATTTCGCTTTGGTGAACATCTCTCTACATTTCACAGTAATACAATTATCCGACTGAATCCTTCAAGCGTAATTCTACATCACGTATTATACATATATATACACATATTTAAATCTTCTTCATATTACTTTTTCATATTACCACATAGTTATATGCTACTTTATTATATAAATTTCACTCTCTTTTTATTACTCTGTTCATCATTCGCGGACAGAATTTGAAAATTGAGAAGCAAGACATTTCAATAATACTAGTTAGAATAAACACAAGTTAAAAAAAAAAATTCCCCGTTATAATTTATAATTTGTAACTCGGCAAATTTGTAATTTAATTGCCTCGTATTGTTAACACTGGAATTTCCAACGAAAAAGTATAAATATTAAAGTGCAAGCTACAAGAAAAACTTAATGGTACAACAAAAAATGCAAGCTTCCGTTAATGCATTTTACAATAAAAATCACTCGAGTATTTAAAAGTAAATACACCGCTGTAAATATATAAAATTTTCATAGGAAATTATAAATTAGTCATTTCAACCACTTTGGCAGTTCTACCGTTGGTATAATTACCAACGATGTGCATCTTATTCGTCAGACACGTCGTACAATTAGTAAACGTTAAAAGCGTTGCACCGCGGAGGGAATCGTTTTTATTCCAACTTCGCGTCGCGATTGGAAATTCATCGAAATCGAGCAACGCGACGAACGCGCGTGCCGGGCTCCGGTGTTTCCGACAGTTATACCACAAATTCAGAGTCGACGTTCACGGTCGACGTGTTTAACCGATTAATGGCCAGACCGAAAGGCAGCAATCCATTTCGCGGTTTCACGCACCGTAACCACCATAATACTATCGCGCGTTATTTTTTCCCTGCTTGCGAGTCCATTCTTGCGCTTCTTTCATCGTTTACTCGGCAGTTCTAGATCATCGTATCTGTCGGAATTGGTATCTGCAAACGGGTCGTTCGTGTCCATTAGAAAAAATCAGATCATCATCGCTATTAAATAAAAAGCGAGGAAGTTGTTTGTATTATGCAACGGTAGTTGATTTTCATCGTCTCTTCATTGTGAAAATTCTATTTCTGACAGTTCGCATGATTTATGTTATAATTCATTTCTCCTCTTATACATTGTTATTCGTCAAATAATCGCGAAAATAAGAACCAACAGTGAAGAGAGTTATCCTCAACTGTAACGTGACACGTGTCTCTGATAATTCGAGACAATTTCAACTCTGACGTGATTCATCTTTTTGTGATAAAAAACGATCTTCGGTGAAGAAACACAAAAATACATTACATCGTATAAATTACAAATTTCCAAGAACTTCAAATTTTTTCCAGCGATATAAAGCTTTATTTATCTGTATTTTCAATTCTACAGTTCTTTTTCACGTTCTCACGTTTCGCTGTACGCTCATTCGCGAATGGATAACGAAAAAAGCTTTTTCTTTCTTTATTGCTGCGAGACACGATATTATAAAGTTAATCGACTAGATTTAACTTATTATTTTCCTTCTTTGACCGAAGTCGAACACCTAATTTCTCTTGGCCGTGTCTGGTAACTGTGACCAACATCGACAGTTGAAATTCAATTAACAGCGTCTAGTCGACATTGACACTCGACAGAATTCATTGGCAAAGTTGGCTCAAACGATTGTTCCAGTTTCTTGGTTCGAGGGACACAATGCGGGTCTATGGTCGGGTCAGATGGAGCCGTTTTACCGTTTCTCAGGTGCGCGTGTTACGTATGTAACGGGTGGACCCCGGCGACAAGATCGGCCGCTAACGGATAACGACACGAATCGCTTGATTTTCACCGCTTTTTCCATCGACCACCATCGCGACTTCTCTTCTTGCTCGTTTTGTCGCCCGCATCCTGCTGCGTCACCGCAGCCTGGTCTGGTTCTCATCGCTGTTAGACGATGACGTTCGCTGCGTTGGACAGCGATGGAACTCGCCGTACCACTACTTCTATCCACTATTTCTTCGTCCGTTTCTCTCGTCCTCGTATATTTGTTTTACGGCCTTTTCCTTCTTTCTCTCTTTTTATTATCGAAACTCACGACATTGAGTTTCTTGACCAGTAATTTGTTTTTAAGTATTTTTTTTTTTTTTTTTTTTTTTTTTTTTGAGCGGATAAAATGTAAGACGTTTTTGAAGAGAGAGATAATTGATTATTCTCTGTTTCACGTATATTTGAAAATAGCCTTGAATTCTGAAATTTTTATCTATTACATACGAACGTTCAATGTTACCCACGTTTCTTCAAGTATTGTGTTTCAATTTTTCAAGAATTTCCGTACATACGAATAAAAAATTGCAGAAACAGAGCTAATTTGAAATTTTTGAATCAGATTTTCTAAAAATTCGCGCTAACCTTTTGCTCTTCGGTTGCCAAGTCGTACGAACGTAAATTCTTCAGTCATTCGATTACGCTTGAACGATTAATTCAGATCGTGCTATCTCGTCAGAAATATCTTCGAACGTTCGAAGAAAATTCAATCAAGTTTTTCGAGCAAATTATGCCAGGAACCTTTCACAACCGTCGAAATAATTAGCAAATTATCCAAAACAAGTCGTACGTTGGTAGTTATTCCATCGAGATGGCACGGCAATGCGCCCCCCTGATATGCAGGTTTTTTCGAAATGATCTCAAGCGGGAATATCTCGAGAGCCAGACGGTCTTTCTCGCTGAAATTTCGACCATTGTATCAGGAGCACACGAGAATTGAAATGGTGGCACGGCAAGGCCCCCCGTCGAGCGGTTCTCCTGATACAGAGGTTTTTCTGAGCCACGGTGGATCAATTTAATTTATACACCCATAAACGGTCCATTATGTTTCAAAGCTATTCTCATCTCATGCAATTCCAATAATTACTGTTTCTAGAGTTTCTGAATGCTAGCAAAAATCGGAGTTTGTAGGATTTCTTTTTTTCAAATTAAAACGTGGAAAATAATTGATATTTTGTTGGTTTGTGAGAAAGAAGAATTATAACTGATTAAAATCTTTTTTAAATAATTATACATGCACGTATAAATAACAATGGCAATACTGCGCGGTATAACTATGCACAATGTTGTTTTTATCATTGTGATGAAGTGGAAAGCAGTCTTGAAAAATAAAATTATTAAATTTGAAGAATTATTATACGTCTGTTTAATGACGTATTTTCACAGTCTTTTGACACGGAATAATTAATTTTTTCAAACATAATTTCAACCTCCCCCCAAAAAATGTTATTATACTTGAAGTATGTCGAAAATTGTACAATTATTATTTTAGTTCTTGATATTATTTAAAATTAAATTTATTCAATGCCATTTTCGATTAAAAGATTCATTTCCATTATTCTTCAATCTCTCACCAAAAGATATTACTTCAAGTATTTAAAAAAATTAAAAAACTTGATCATTACTTCAAATCTTTACATCATTATTTTATTTAATATTAAATTTACTCAACGTTATTTTCAATTAGAAAATTCATTTCCATATATTCTTCAATCTTCCCCCAAAAGATATTACTTGAGGTATTTAAAAAAATTATACTTGATTGTTACTTCAAATCTTGATATTAAAAAATTCACTTCCACGTACATTGTTCACCAACATCAAATATTCCCGGCGGATCTGAAGAAAACGATTCTCCTATAAATGGTGGAATTAAACGTTCAAGTCGACCTCATCGATCCTCGAAAGTGGTCGAAGCGAGGAAAGTCAGTCCTTCCGATCTCTCAACGTTAACAGTCGATGTTCCTCACCCACACGTGAACGAGCGATCGACGCTATCGTAATCTACGCGAGCGTGCGGATCATTTTGCTCCGTTTGTTTCGTCGAATCGCGAACGATCGTCGGCATGCAGCCGCGTTTCCATGATCCACGAAGAATCGATAGATCCAACAGGCGACAGGCAATAATCTGTGTTCTCACGAGCGCGTTTCGCGTTAACCCGATTAAAGAATTTTCCGCGTGATCTCTCGTTAACCTGAGCTCTCTCTCTCTCGATCCGAAGATCTTTCTGACGCGTTTATCGCGCGCTCCGATAAAGAATGACGATCAAAAAAGGAGGAGAAAAACGGAAATGTCACGGTGCAATCACGATCGAGGTGTTTTCCGGTATCGGTTTCTTTTCGATCGACTCGGTGCGAATAAAATTGCGGTTATAATTTATTTACCATATTCTCGGAGAAGAAATTAAAACTTCAAATTTATTCCGTGTTTTTTTTTTTTTTACTTTCCGATGGAATTTTTCTTGCGCAATTTTCGCCAACTGGATTCTCCGAGAGTGGAGGAACTTCAAAGAGCTCCGACGGGAAATTTATTCCACCGTCTTTTCATTTTACACCGTCTCTGCGCGCAAGATGTTCCGTCAGGCAAGTTTCGTCGTGTAATTTTCTCAAAACCGAAGTTCAGGGAAGTTCTTCCCCGCGTTTCTTCGCGGAGGAAATTCTCCCACGCGGGTGAAATTAATTATTACGAGTCGTAAATCGCAGGTTGCCGGTAACAACAGCAACTTGAAAATTAAATTGCGAATATTTATACTTTTGGATCTCCAAATTCCCCGTAAACGCACGAGAGTTTCACAATGATGATAAATTTTCCAAGTTAAAAGTCTCGATATCTTGAAACTTCTCGAAGAAGTTGAAAGATGGTAAGAATCACGTTTGCAACGAGAGAAACTACAAGTTAACTAATCGTTCGATTTGCCCCGAGAATATGATAAAATCATGGAAATTGTGTTCTCATTAGCGAAAAACCTGCAGCTTGCATATCTAGCCCATCGACGTATTTTACTGAATCATCGTAGATAAAAGAACCAAGACCCAGCGAGAAAATTCCAAGAGAAAAATAACACCATTCCATGCCTTCTACGTACGTGGGTACTTACGTATGTAAAAATATTCCTCGCTCGACTTCTACCACAATTTCGTCCCTACGTCCAGTTCTCGCAGCTCGCTGAACGAACGATCTTGATACGAAACGCGCACGTTTGGAAACCGTTCCCAAGAAAATCCACGCCATTCCTGTTAGACAGTGCGCTGCCAACGCGGGATAAACTTCCCCGTGGAGAGCTTCAGCCATCTGTCTACTCGGCTGATCGGTCAACGTACTCTCTTCTCGACAATACTTGATGCTTATTCGATAGACCGGCCGCGGTACACACGTACCAGATAGAATCTGATCTTAACGACGCCGCGGCCGCCGATTCTCCGTCTTTCACTCCGTTCCGAGAACTGTTTCACAGATACGCGAATAACGTTTCCAACCGTTCGAATAAAACGTTAGCCGGAGAAACGTTCGCTGTCGATGGGTTCTCTTCTTTTCGTTGCCGATAGGAAATCGTTCTTTGACGCGTCCTCTCACTCTGCGGAGATCGATTGCGCGAACGCGCACACGCTGTTAAGTTTGCGTTTTGTGGATCTTGAAGTGGAATTAGATTTAATATTCGTTGTAGTTGTTTTATCAAACTCGCGGCATTTAGTTTACTATTGTCAAGTTTAGTTTACTGTTATTAAGATTGGCATTGTTTAGTATTGTTAGTTTAGTTTAGTATTGTTAGTGTTTTTCAGTAAGAGTTTATGTTTCACGTTGTTCGATTTTGGAATTCTTTTATTCGATTTAATTTTATCACTGAAAGTGATAAATTTTAGCGGGGGTAACCTAGAAAATCGGACCTCTTCAAATGCAACGCTGATGCAACGAAAATTAGCAATTGGTTGATTTGGGTCACGTGATTCGCGAGGGGGCGTGGCGTAGACCTCGAGTAGGAGTGGCGTTGTCTGGTACTGAGCGATCGCGCCTGTAATTTGTTTCCTATCGATTCAAATGTTTGCACGTCAATGAAATTTTATGACAAAAAAGTCGTCTTCATTTCCTAGTCAGAACAGTTGCTTCTGGGCCTTTCAATCAGACGAATCGTGCAGTTTTTATTGCTAATCTCTGTCAGAAAATACAATCAACTGTTTGAAATTTTTGTAACATAATCATCCATGATATCAAAAGAGCTTGAAAGTAGTTTTCTAGGTTTCATTAAGATTGTGGTATTTATTTTAGTTTTATTAATTTCATGACAGACACTATTAAGATCTAGAGAGGATTGAAAGTTTAGGATGTCATAATAGAATTTCCACATGGTTGTCATGGTTAATAATAATACATTATATTATAGTTAATATTAGAGTTAGAAAATAATTTTCAAACTGTGCTATATACGTTTTATCAAAGATTTAGTTCTATCAAAATCTAAAAAGGATTGCAAGTTGATACTCGATATCATTGATGTCATAATAGAATTTTCGCAGTTGACCGAACATCGTTCTATCTTATAATCCGATTGATTGAACAACGTCTACCTCATGAATTAAAGAAGCTGTCAGCGAACAAATTTGTTTCCCCTGCGTTCTGACATATCTGTGACCTCTTAATTGAATTACGATTATTACCGATAATGGAATAATCCACGTGGTAATCTATTTCCTATTGTTCTTGCGCACGTCGTAACGCACGTAACGCTACGCCTCGTAACCCCGTGCCGTGTACTTCTTTATTTGATTAATTGATTCTGCAGCAGCTGTTCCGATAAACATCGGAATACTTCAAAGTACACACAGTGTGCACGTGTATGATGTATCTCGGTTTATCTCAGTCGGAGACTCGATTGTTCGCATCGAAAAGCCATTTCATTCATTGGAACTATCATCATCATCGCGAGTCTTTCGTTTTTCAGAATTTTGAAATTTTAGAATTTCAGAGGTCTAGAGATTTTAAATTTTAGAAATTGTTTTGAAATTTTATATTTACATTCGACACATTCGCAAAATGTTTGCGAAACACTCGTAAATTGATACACGAAAAATATACTTAAATTTTACAATTTCGGAATTTTAGAATTTGCCTTATAGTTCTATATGTTGATACGTGAAAGTATTTTAAGTGTAGAAAAATATTTTCCGTTTTTACGCTCGTGGCATAAGCTCACAGTACGATTCGTACTACTTAAAAATTACGTTCCAGCTCTATCATTACCAATCTTTTTTTATCATCGTTATCAACAGTACAACAGAACAACAAACAAATTTATTACATAATTAATCAACCACTATTTAATAATTTTATCACCGATTTTAGCAAGGATAACCCAGAAAACCGGGCCTCTTCAGGTGCAACGCTGATGCAACGAAAATTAGCGATTGGTTGATTGGGTCACGTGATTCGCGAGGGGGCGTGGAGTAGGAGTGGCGTTATCTATTACCGAGCGATCGCGTCTGTAATTTGTTTCGTATCGATTCAAATGTTTGGATATCGATAAAATTTTATGGCAAAAAAGTCGTCTTCCTTTCCTAGTCAGAACAGTTACTTCTGAGCCTTTCAGTGAAATGAATCGTACTGGAGTATAAGTCATGCAGTTTTTATATACAACTATATATAATATATAATATTCACTCGTACCAAACACGTGCGTAACTTGAAACAAAGAAATCGAATTGTCGAATCAGCAGACGCGAAACGTCTCTCTACCTTCTGACAATTTCGACAATTTCCAGTTGTACAACCATATACTTTTCTCAATTAACAACGTCAAATATTTATTACTACTGCAACAAATGTTTCCCTGATAGCAAAGAGATAACGAGCCCATTGAAATAAATTAATCCGGCGAGATAAAAACGTACGGGTAAGCAGATAATTAGAAGCATAATTGTCAGCGCGCGGAGGAAGCACGCGGTGCATTAAGCCGCAATTAGTATGCTTCTCGACAACACTGTCCTTGTTCCAGTATCACTTGCCTCATTATGCAGCGGTCCTTTAATTAAAATCCAACTCAACGTTGGCAACGAATCTTTTTTTTTTCAAGCGGTTCTTCAATTTCCTTCCGTTTGCAAAGCGAGCTTGCTTCCTCCTTTACATCGCCCCTCCCCCTCTCCTCACCTCCCGCTGTGAAAACGATTCTTTTCCACGGTCGACGAGGTACACGACACACATCGGGTGATAATTGATTACGTTGCGTTTTTTTAAATCCAGGTTAATGACAAACTCGATACTACGATGTCAACATTGGCGCGAGTTTTTTTCTTTTTCAAAACTTCCACGGTGGATTGATTTTAGAAAATTTAGAAACTTACTCGGGACTGACTGAGAGTCCTTCGTGGGAGAATTTTTCAAGGAGCAAAATTTTCAATTTTGAGTCACAGGCGAATATAGTAATAAATTCAAATTAGAGTTAAGTCGAGGATTGTTAAAGTTTTTGGATTACTTCATTCGTTAGAGTTGAATTTACTTTTTTGCAGTAAATTTCTTTTTTAAATCAGAGTTATAATTTATTCGCGTTCAATTAGAGCGTATTTAACTTAAAAATGGAATAATTTAAGATTAAATTTCTTTGTTTGATTAATAAGGAGATTTTCGCGAATAATATTCTACAGGTATATATCAAGCATTTTTAGAATCGAGGCTTGCAAAAATCAAGGGATTAATACATTCAGGCAATAGACGTATTTATAATTTATAATCAGGTAAATTCGTGACAGAAATCTTCGTCAAGATTCTGTTTTTCTCAGTTTTGTTTGAAAAATAAGCGGCCTGTCTCAAGTCTGTTAATCACTTTCTACAAAACATTCAAAACATTCTACATATCGTCACTATCGCAAACGTTGTTTATTTTCGTCGCTTTCACTATCCCTGTCCCAACCACCAAGAACGATCTCGTAATTTTTTTCTTAGATACACGAAGAGAAATCATACGTAAAGTATGCGTAACATCTCGAAACGGAGTACGGAATAAGAGTTATGCATGCTTAATGGGTTTCGAGATAGTCTACATTAAGTTGACGAGCTCTAAGAAACTTTTATTTCTCATACGCGTAGAGATGATCTTTAGGATAATTTACATGCGGTTAGGTTGTGCGTGTTGTTTGTTCTGCGTGTAGCTGTACGACAAGTAGAAAGTAAAGAATCGTTTTTAAGACAGTTAACAGGCCAGATCTGTTCCTCGTACGATGAAATGAATTATCGATGGTCTTTAAAAGCGTTGAAATGTTTGTGAAAGCACATCGCAAGTATGCTAATGAGGAGCATTGTTTTTGTTTTAAATTGCCTCGAATAATTATCTCGAGGAGAGAACACGTTGTTCTTGTAAAGAAATTTGTAAGACTATACTCTTCGTTACGTGTAATTTAAAAGATGAAATCACACATACCAGATCATTTCACTTTGAAATAAAAGTCAACTTTTATTTCGTAACAAGTAATAGTAAATAATAGCCAAAATTACAATAAATAAACGATAATCTCAGCTTAAAATGAAAGTCAGTTTTTTTAACAAATTCCACGAGTAAAATAATTGAAAAAGAAAGAAAGAAACAGATAAAGAAATCGAATATAACAGAATTAAATAGAAAATACGAAATCTATACCTTTATTGCGAAGATACGATGTCTGTTTGGATAATGGACGATTCCACTTGGACTAGAGTCAGTTTGCACTCCTTCTGAAACAAGAGATAGAGGTTATGTCAGTATCTCGTAAATATTTCTCATCGTGAGAACGAGAGACTCTATTTTTCTGACTCACTCAGAAATCTTGGCGATAGTCGGCAAGCCTTGTTTAAACGAGAACAAGATGATCGAGAGATTGTATTTAGCTGGACGTAATCGCGATGATTTATAGGGAAATCACTAGGATTTCGAGATTTGCATATTTATGTTATTCGCGTAAGATCGTTGGTACAGAATATTTATCGAGTTTCCGTTATTCGTTAGCATTTACAATGTGCTAATATTTGAAAATTTCTTGAGAATGTTTTTGTTCGAAGCGACTTTTATTTTTACTTGTCAATACTATTATGGTCGAGTTGTTAAAACTTGAAAGTTGATCAATCTTTGAATAATTTGAATATATATTATTATATAA
>KQ435732.1:2552449-2567921 GCA_001276565.1 Melipona quadrifasciata | reverse complement strand
TATAATGTAATACTCTTTCAACTCGTCCTCGTATCACGACACGATCTGAAAAATATACTTAGTAAAGTGCAAGGCTCCCGTTCTCCTATAAAATTCACGTTATAAGTTATAACCGTAATTCATGGTTGGCGCTCCACTCTGTATTACGCTACAAATCACCGATCTTTATCTCGCGTTCAAGATAACTCTACTTCCTCCGTTACAGATCAGCAACAGCCGCGTCGAATTTTATTTACAAATTGCATTATGCAACTCGTTATCTTTAATGCAAAGCGTGTGAGAAACATACTCGAGAGTGGTTGAATTTTGTCGATAATCTGCTTTGAGACACAAGACACGCGAAACTTTCTACGTGCACGGATTTATTAATTGAAAAGCTTTAGGAATATTTGATATTGAATAATTTTGAATAATTAATTTTATATTGCAGTTTTATAGTGTATAATTTAAAAATTACAACGTTGCTATTGTTTACAGACTCAAGGAAAATGGGAAACAGCTTCAGATTTTCGCGACGTTTTACATGTATTGTGCTTATTAATTGGCAGGTTCGCGGATAATTAAAGAGAAACTCCGAAACTATACGTATTATTATTAATTTTCCGCGTATTCATTGTTTGTTCCCAGTTGCCTGAACAAGGCCGATTGTTTCGTCTGAAAACGAAAGTGAAGCTAATAGCACGTTAGGTTAATTAATGCATCGAATGACGATTACTTTGAACTAGTTACATTGTAGAATTTTTTTTTTTTTCAAATGATTGATCATTGCGTTTATCGAATAATATACATAGCAGTCGAAGAAAGTTTAAGAAAGGAATTTGAATTATTGCATGCAAAGATAGAATGACAATATTAAAAAATTTATAGATTGAAATTTTAAAAAATTTTAATTTATATTATAATTTTAAAAAATATTAAAAAATTTTAGATTGAAATTTTTCATTATTAGATTTAGTTTTTTTTTTTAGATTATTTTAGACTTATTTATATACTGAGAAAAAAATTTAATTGTCTACGTATGTAGGGTAGAATGAAGAAGCAGTTCTAAAATTATTACACTTTCTAAGACAGTCTAATCTTTATATAAATTGTAAAATTTAGTTCCAAGTGTTTAATGATGAACCATTAATAATGAAAATAAAAAAAGAAGTTTTCAAGACCCTATTGTCTGATATTCATTCTTTCGAAACAATCCTAGTTTTAATGTCTCCGCTTCTGTCTTTTTTTCTGCTTGAAAAAGTTACGTTTACCAATCGTTCGTGTATAATGCGATTTCATTTTTTTGAGATTTCGTCGTTAACGAGAGTGGCGCACAGCGAAGCCTCGCGGCAAAAAGAAAAAAAAAGAAAAAAAAAAGAAAAGGAATCCTTTCCTCATTGACAATAAGTAGAACGCTGGGGAATGAGGTCAAGAGATATGAACTCTCCGAGAGCGAAGCGATGCATCCGTTCCCTTCGAGCAACAGTCTAAACTACAATAAAAAGCTTTCGCCGGAAGCACCGCTGGAAAATCCTACTGAATATCCTTTATTTGCGTGAGCTCTGCTTTCCCGCTTCAATAATTCATTTTTCATACTCGTTGTAACCATTGTGCGCAAAATTATTTATTCGGGAAAAACTTGTTTCACGACCATTCCGAACTTTTCATCAAATCTACTTTACATTCTGAATTGACGAGAAATCTTTTTACAATTTCAAATTTCCTCATTCTACAATTATCGCAAAATTTTTCGACAAAGTTTATTTCATTCCGAAAGTTCGCGTAGCTTATAAACTCGCGACTGTGTTCTCTCTTGAATTACAGACAAAATCTCTTTAATAAATAAAATAATAAAATAAGTTTTTTCTTTGATAAATAGAACAATGAAAAAAATTATGATCTCTGAAAATAAATAAAAATTATAAATAATCTCTAAATAATAAATAAAACAAATTAAAATCTCTTTAGTAAAAAAAATAACAAATTGAATTTTTCATGTGCGAATGATCTGAAAATTCTAAGCTTGCAAATTGTAGTTATTCTATCAATTATTATGATAATTGATAACCGTACTATATGACAACTATAATAACTCTATCTCTCATAAATTTCACTCATGCGAATGAATAATTTCAAAAACATCCGTCGAATCAAACGCCAACGGGAATGTCAATTTTAAGAGACGCCACACAAGTGAAAACGATTAACTTTCTATGCTCGGTAATGCGTCGAAGATTGATGATTCGACAGTACTAGCTTGCACAAAGATCGGTATTTCGAGCGACACCTCGATTCGTCGAACATCCATCAGCTCTCGCGGCAAGTTCGACGACCCGCGACTCGCGTATGCATCGGAGGATGTTGGCACGAGGGAGGAAAAGCGATTCATCAACATCTTCCTTACTTACCCTGCACTTTCGATTTCCGATAGACGTGTAGTACCTCAAGAGCCACACACGTACAGTTTCGTGCACGCGTACCTGGAATATTTCTAATTATACAAATTGCACGCTCCGGCGTTATCTTAAGGGAAGATCGTCAGAAACCTTTCATCCCATTTCATGCCAGCCACTCAATTATGAATATTTATAACCCGGAGCTATTTCGAGAGCTCTGTTTTTCAGCGACTTTTTCGCTTCTCTTTATCGCAGCCATCGCAATAATAAATCTCCTCGAACAAAGATGTTCGTCCCTCGCCCGGAACGAAAAAGCTTCCATTTCAGCGGATTTACAATGATAAACGGAAGAACCGCTGCTTTCACGCGAGACGTACGAATTACATAGTACGAAGTACCAGCTGAGTCTGCAAATTGAATTTCACACGGCTTTTTAATTTGCAGCCTAATTGTGCTTGAACCCTTTTAACCTTATTACCGTTATCTAGATGTCCATGTTTGATATTTCCTCGGTTTGCAGAGACTTTCAGCGTGAGACTTGTAATCAGTTTTCTTGAGAAAAGTGCGCATTGTTGGAGAGTATTCTTCGCGATTTGACGATCTGCGTTGCAATTAGGACTATTGTTCGCGACGCGCTCGTTGTGGAAAGTCCAATATAAAATTCACTGTCCCAGATCACTATGTACGGCTAAACTCTCGACGGTCTGTAGATATTTAAATCTCAGAACAAAGAAAGAGGTCGATAAATTGACCTCGTTGACGATGAAAATGAAGTTACGAGACTGATATCTTTTAAAATTTATCAATACTAGAATGTATTTTTAATATTGAAATATATAATAATATTTATACTGAAACGATTAGAATTAGAAGGTTTGTAACAGAGAAATCAAAATGGAGGATGCACTGACCTAACCTAAATTGCGTCATCATCGCAAAAAGAGATTGAATAATACGTGTAATATTTCTTTAACCTTTCTCCTTAAATAAATCAATAAATCACCTTAATAATAACGAATAATATTTGCAGCACAAAAATTGGCAATATTTTTTTAACCTTCTTCTTTTAAACAAAACCACAAATTACCCTAATATTCTCCAAAAATTATTTCTAAATCGCCAAAGTCGTTAAAAATTCCAGAAAACAATTAAATAGCAAGAAAGTTATTAATACTCTTTCAATTTCCAAGAAAGTCATTTAAATCTCACCGTTTTACATCTCCAAAATACCAAATGTCGCAAAAATGACAAATTGGTCATTTCGATCATTCTTCTTCGCGATAGTTCTGTCGTTGATGCTCCAGAAACGAGCACGCTCGAACGACGGTTAGCAATCGTAGGAAGGAGGCGGCAATTAATCGATCGTATGGTAAAACGGCGGCGCAGCAAATTGGGAACAGCAGCGGCACTGAAGGAGGGAATCAGAACGGCGACGACGCCGGAGGATCCGGAGCGGCTAATTAGCGTGTTACGGGCAAACGAGGATACCCCGATACCGTTACGTATCCCGCGAACGCGAAATCCTACCAGCTGGGAACGATAACGATCTAACGATACGCGCGCCACCATCCTCTTCCCTCGGCTGTCGACTCTTTTGTGCGTTCGCTCTCACACCTTGACCTTCTTCAACCGGGAAGTCTAGCCTCCTCTCCTTGAAGGATACTCGCATCCAGAGGACATAACACACACACACACACAGGCACAATGCTGCCTGCATCCGCATTGTGTTTCCACATTCTAGCCAGCCAATTTAGGAATTTACGCGATCATACGATTATGGTTGAAATTCTTTCTTTCTCTCTCTTTCATTAGACGACGAACAGCTGAAAGTGCGAGGATGTACGAACGCGTGAGTATGTAAGTACGTGGGCGATTTCAGGTTTATAAAAGTCATAATTAACTCCCTGCGTGTCGGTAATGGTAAGTACACGTTGGAAACATTGTAGCTTTAAACCTTTGCGCGCGCTCGGAGGTTACTTAGGCAAGGAATTGCCTCAGGTAATTAAGGCAGCAAGCTTTTTCATCGCGTACTCATTTTTTACTTAGCAGCTTCGTTCGCGATTCTTCGCGGCTTTTCTGTTTTTGCGTTGATGCGTTTAGCGTTTGACAATCGTTGGTAGTCTTTAGTTGGTTACGGTGATGTTTTATACAAGGTGGGCCAAAGGTTTCTCTTCCCATCTATTTTTTTCTTTCTTTTATAAAACGCGAAAATACAACGCGATGAAAGCTAATTTTATCAATTTTAAATTAAATTTATTCGTAATAAGGGCTGTAAAGAAACATCTTTTTTAAATATGTAATAATAAAGTTACGGATTTATTTTTGTAGGAAGTGATTTTTTACCCATCCTGTATAACGACCCGCGAAGATTTGAATCGTATCAGTAGTTTTCATGATAAATATTTATTTCGGTGATTTGAGTTAGATTTAATTGCGAAATTCTTTGTTTCAAAGATGTTATGTAACTTTGAAATTTAATAAAATACTTTTGGTAGTCAATTTTTCTACTATCATTATACGAAGAAGACCAAGAACGTGACAATTCAAAAATTTGATTATTATTCCAGGTTGTCTTCTTATCGTTCGATTATTTTATGCTCGCATATTTTACAAATCATTTCCATTTTCAAGACTCATCTATCGACGAGCCTGACAAGTGAACAAAAGCGTCAAATGTCAACAAAATATCGAAACAAATTTCTCTTCCCAACCTTTGTAATTACAAAACGTGGGTGAACTTTCGCGTATATAATTAAAAGCAAAAAAAAAGAAAGCAGAGAAAGTGGAACTTTGACCTCTAAATTTTAAATACTCCGCAAGGTAATTTTTGCAGTCGCGAATTTTAATTTCCCCGAGAACGATTAACGAGAAAATCGTTAACCGGGTGTAGTTCGCTCGATGATGAACCCAAGTTGTTAGCCCGTTCCGTGAGAAAACCGATGCTCCGGGATGCAAATAATCACGATGCAACCGTATTTCCTTTTTCTGCAGTAACTTTCTAATTGATCCGAGCCGTTAACCATCTTCGGGTAAAATATCGCATGATCCGTACACCCATTCGATACACCGCCGATACTTTCGAGAGTCACATATCAAGTTTTTAACTGGCCGTTCGTGCAGAAAATGCGCCGCGTGTATCGGCGCGATCGCGAGAAAGTTCAAGAAGCTGTGGCAATATGAAAAACTCACCGGATGAGAGCTGATTCGCTGACAGCATCTCGTCTTCCCCGGGTTGCAGGCGAACCTCCATTTTTCGCAGACGCGAGTGCAGCTCTCGCGTGTGCAGGAAGAGGAAAAGGGTGCTGGAGATGGCGATCAGAGCGATCAGCTCGATGGTCCTGGAAAAGGGAATATGAAAATTAAAACAGCTGCTCTGACATCAGTGAAAATTATCAGCTGGCACTACTCGATTGCTAATGACAATGGAATATTAATCTGAACTGACTAAACTGAATTGTTAAACGTTGATGATTCATCCGCCAGAGATCGACGAATTACATTTGCAGTCACTTTAATTTATGTTGTCAATGTTATCATTATCATATCGCTATGGATTTTTATTGTTAATATCGCATTATATTGTCAAATTCAAATTGCGTTCACTATTGCGTGTCTGTCACCTCCAAGAATTTGAAATATTTATAAATTATTATCATATAAACATATCATATAATATGTTTATAATTATAAGTTTACATATATTATAACTAGTATCAAACATATTAGTTCACTAAGGATCAATAATTTATCAATATTTATAAATTGTTATCATAAATTATTCCTTGATTCTTAGTGAACTAATATGTTTGATATTAGTTATAATATGTATAAACTTATAATTATAAACATATTATACAATATGTTTAATATCATTTTGATATCTAAATGATCATGTTCCTTTCAATAATTGGAAATCTGTCATTTTAACAAACTTTTTCAACGAATATAACGAATGTAAGAACATTTCAATTTCTCAATCAATGTAACAAATTTAATCAATATCATTATTTAAAACAGATTTAATTCTTTATTTACAGTATATGTACAAAAATATAACTAAACCTATATATCATCATACGTGTCACTGCATTTCCTCCGTTTTCTGCACTTGCAAAATGAGTCATTGAAATTCCAATAACACGGATATTTTCTATGCCACGCGCCACGCGGCGGCGGAGACCACTGACCAATTTGATCCATCGTCATTCTCATCGAGAGAAATTCCAGCGGTAATTCCTTAGTTTGCCAGCCGTGATTAGAGCCGTTCCACGAAGTCACAAGCCGAGCAAACTGTCCAAGTGCTCTGCTCGCCAGCAGCCAGTGGCAACATCAGAGAGTAATTTTGTGTCTGGCCGGTGACGGTCGTCCTTTCACGGTCGGCGAGGGATCTCTTGAAACCAGGTCGCACGTGAAGCATCTCCGCGAACAGAATGATCAATTACGGGACAGATGACTTTGCTTGCCATGCCCTGTTTCCTCCGGCGCGGCGACGACAACCCACATGACAGACGGCTCGTGACACGTCGCTTTGGGAAAAAACAGGATCTGTTTCTCTCACACTTGTATTATATATTTTCCGCCGCGCGATGAAAAGTCCCTCTACTGTCTCGCGAACAAATTAACGAATCCAAAACCGAGTCGAGTTTGATCGACGAATTTCTAAAGTCACCCTAAAATTAATTTCTTCGTCGTTGAGGTGGCATTTAAAATTTAAGGCGTTCTTTGTATGTCACTGCGGGTATTATTGGTCACCCTAAAATTAATTATTTCGTCGTTGAGGTTGCATTTAAAATTTAAAGCATTCTCGGTATGTCACTGTGAGTATTGTTGGAATTTTTGTGATAAGTGTGTCGTGATATCAAGAGTTTACTTAAGCAGCCTGGGCAGCAATTTGTTTTTATATAACTATCCATTAGACAGAATATTTCGTCATTAGCGATGCAAAATCACCGTAGTCTCATTTAATCCTTGAAAAAGTGCAAAAAGAATAGCATCACATACGCATTGGCTTTCTCTAAATATACAAGATAAGTCATCGTATCACGATGACTTGAAATAAATAATTAATTTGCTGTTTCAAAGAAATGTTTCAAACAAGAGTTGCGTGGTTCCCAAGAGAACACTGTAATTATGTGACAAGGAAATATAAAGAAAAAATTTTTATGCTCATCATTTTTATATAAATTTTTATATAAATTTTATCAACACTGGAACTATAAGCGATTAAAAAAAATTAATAAAAGAAAATTTCCATCAGAGACATTAAAGAAATAGGGAAACTTTGTGATACAATGGAGCACACGACAATCATTAAAATCTCCAAAAACAAAAAATAAAAATTCGAAATTAACATTTCGAATTATAAATACCATTTTGACCACTGCGGTAGTTCTAGTGTTAAAATATTCCCTAAACTAGTAATTTCTGGCCATATATAGATTAACACTTTTTTTTATACGGAATGTCAAGCTACATCATTAACAAATTGACAAAATTTACTCATTTATTTACACAATGTATTTTTCCACTTTAAAAAACTGAAAATAACATTCGTATCTCGATAAAAGAGTAAAATAACGATTGCAATAACATGCTCTTCTAGAAGTTATGCAAATGTTTCTGCTTGAAACGTTTCCTTTCATGTAACTTACAAGTTACATTACGAGACACTCTCATCCTGTATATCCACATTTCGAATACCATCATCGTCTCATTAGGTTTTGAATATAAGCAAGGCAGTAGTGCTATTACTTGCAATCTCCGTTAAATTAATTGAACCAACTTTATTAAAATTTCCAACCGGTGTAAACTTTGTAGCAAATAAAATCATATCGGCGTTAACCAAACTATAAACTTGGCTTAATTATCAATTAGGCGCTATCGCGACAGTTATATCCGACGCTACGAATCATCTACCCATCTTGTCGTTTCGTGAGTGTTTCCTTCCGTGCAAGAAGTAATCAGGAATTAAACGTCGGTTGTTCGAATTCCGCGATCGACAGACGTTTCGCGTCTCGTTGAGAATCATCGAAGATGACGCACTTTTCAACCGGTTCGGGACGTTGACACAGCGTGCGTCGTGCAATTTCATAATGCCTCGATCGGGCAAAATACGCGACCGCGAGAACCGGAAATTCTGGTAAAAAGATTTCTTACGTATGTATCGCGTACGAGTTCGAACCCGGTTTTCCAGTGGGGAACCGTCGTTTTTTCCATAAAAACAAACGACGTTAAAATTTGCATAACGTTACCTCACGAGGCCAGGAATTACCTGATTTAGATATTAGATCGTGGATTTCCATGGATCTCAATTCAGATGAACATACGTAAGGAGTTTGTTATTGTTTGAAATGTTTACTAAATTTATTTAGCGACATTTAGTGAGTAATCTAATGGTCAATTTTCTAAATTCTCCTGTCATCGCGATAATGTCAAATAAATAATAAATAATCGAACTTTTGAAACTAAATGAACGATACCTTTAGGAGTTGAAATGCAATGCACCGTTAAATAAAAAACTGCACTACCAGTACGATTCGTCTCACTGAAAGGCCTAGAAGCAGTTCTGATTAGGAAATGAAGATGACTTTTTTGCCATAAAATTTTATTGACACGTAAACATTTGACTCGATACAAAATAAATTGCAGACGCGATCGCTCAGTACCAGACAACGCCACTCCTACTCCACGTCCCCTCACGAATCACGTGATCCAAATCAACCAATCGCTAATTTTCGTTGCATTAGCGTTGCACCTGTAGAGGCCCGATTTTTTGGGTTACCCCCGCTAAAATCACTTTCAGTGATAAAATTTTCTAAACTATTCACTAATTATATCTTCCATAATCCTTTTTCAGTAAAAAAAGAAGAAAGATGAAAATAATACAAATTCCCTCGTCATAAAATGACGACATCAAATGACTGATTAGCAAACTCTCGACGTACGTTTTTACATTTTTCTTTTTCAGTAAAAAAAAAATAATGCAAATTCGTAATATCAAGTGACTTATAATGCAAATTCTCGCGATGCACGTTTCCAAATCTTTCTAAATCTTTCTTTCTCAATAAAAAAGAAAAGAAAAGAAGAAGAAAATAATACAAATTCTCTCCATCATAAAATAACGATGTCAAACAACTGATCAGCAGACTCTCGACGTACGTTTTTACTTTCTAAAGTGTATTGCCATCTGACACGATGAAAATCGATTTGATTTGATCCAAGTGAAGTTCAGAAAACACGCGTGAAAGAATCGAGTTTCTTCAGGTATCTTTATTATGCACGATGGCCCTTCCCGCGTTCCACGAAGTGTTTCACGAACGTATTCCTAGGAGCGCTTACGTGTTTCTCGCGTGTCGTTGACACCACGTCTCACCACCGATACCGTTCATTCCTTGCTTTCTTTTATCTGCAAACGCATTCGTTTCTACCGACGAGCGATCGACTAGATCGCTTGGACATCTCTCTCAAGTTTCCACCACGAACGACGCGATGCGATTCCTCGTGGAACGTGCGAAGTGCAAGCGGAAAACTTATGGCTGCCTCGCCGCCAGTCAGGTCAGACCTTCGAGGCGAGAATCGATCTTGGAGGAAAGATGAAGATGCCGACGAGAATGTGCGCGAGTGATGCCAATTCTTCGTCCGTGAATTTCACATTCCCCCCCCCCGAGTTCGAAATTTTGGGGCACGTTGGAGCTTCGAAGGAAATAAATGAACCATTGAAGCAAGTCTCTGTAAGTCTCGTCTAATTCTAGATTAATAATTGCTGTGTACTGATGTCATTGTTTAAAAATTTACATAGTTTTTTAATTAATTTAATCGTGGTATTAAATTAATTAAACGCTACTTCGACTGTTAAACCATTAAACTAAACTGATATTAGATTTCTGTTTAAGATTTTGTATAAATAAATATTTTATTTGTCATTCTAAAATACATGGAATAGCAATCAATTATATTTCAAATCGAAACTTGTAATCGCAATACGTGCAATTTCATTTCTACAAATTTTTAAAATATTGTAATAATTAAATTTACTTCACTGAAAGAGCAAAGGATGCTCCAAATTTCTGCTTCGGCAATGTACAAATAAATAAAAGTTGTTAATATCGGAAAACGAGTTATTATAATAATTCTATTTTTCAACCAATATAAAATTGTTTGACTTCGCTTTGACTTTCTAAAACAAAAGTAAGAAATTTAGAAGAGAAATTTTACTATTGACAGCTTCTAGGCGATTACTCATGGCGTACGTACACCAATTTTTTTGCAATAAATGTTTTGTATAATAATCTCCGTGTATGTACAGTTACTTGTGTGAATAACCCTTATTTAAATACTTCTGTGAGTGGCCGTGCGTGCTTGTCTTCACTTTTGTTTGGTCAAGCAGTACGTAGGTATACCTTGACTGCCTTAACGGCTTACAACACGACGTAACCGCGCGCATAATGTGTCACATATATCATTCTCGAGCTCTCTCAGACCTATCAGTCATACAAACTTTATGCAATTTGACAAAACGAGAGTTTTCTTTTTCTGATGCACGTAGAAAGTTCAAACCGAACGAGCTATCTTTTAGCTTTACTTTATACGGGCCATCGTTGATGCAACAGTTAATTGTTCTAACAAACTTGAGAATATTTTGCGAAATAACGAAGACAAGGCTAGGTTTGCGCAAATTTGTATAATACTTTGATTTGTATCTTGTGAATTAAAGAAATAAATTTTGTTTATTTTCTAAATGTTACAGCAAACGCTTTGAACATTTCACGCATTTTTGTGTATTATTGTATTTGTGTGTTTTCTTATAAATGCATAAAATCCTAACATCCTAATTGCAACGAATGGGTTCTGATTCAATGGGCAGTTTCAATGAAAAATAATTTTGGAAGCTATAAAGGCAATTTTTAAAATTCCGAAAAAGATAAAAACGTCGAATTCGATAAGTTATCACATTCATAAAATAATTTTCCTATTTTACTAATCACGACATCAAAGCTATAAGTCATAAAATAATTCATCATTAGTGTATCAACTCCAGATGATTGTTTTCTCAACCCTCAAATTCTCCCTTAATCCAGTATCTTCTTTATAAATAACCAACACATTTCTGTCTACTCTAAAATTAGGGTAATTCACTATAAAAAAGAAAATTATATTATAGTAATTTATATTGGAACAGTAAAATTGTATCTACATAGTAAAATCTAATTTGCTATTAGCAATAAAATCAAATTAAATTAAAAGTTCCAAAACTAGCAGAGTGAAACCCCAAATTGTTACGTTTCCCAGCGGTACGATGATACAAATTAAAAGTTCAATATCACATTTTGCTTGACAAAGCCAGAAACTCGTCGTCGGAAGACAAATTCGGATTTACTTAATTCACTTTCCGCCTAATTTTCTCGAATTCCGACTTTCCACGAACCTCACTATTATCTCACCATCTCTCCTTCGTCTAAATTGTTTATAAATGATTGCCGAGCACAACGAAGCGTGTCTGAAAGATCTGCCGGCATCCTTCAGTCTTTTTTATCACTGAAAGTGATTTTAGCAGGGGTAACCCCGAAAATTGGGCCTCTTCAGGTGCAACGCTGATGCAACGAAAATTAACGATTGGTTGATTTGGGTCACGTGGTTCGTGAGGGGGCGTGGGGTAGACCTCGAGTAGGAGTGACGTTGTCTGGTACTGAGCGATCGCGCCTTTTTCTTCTTTTCTTTTTTCATTTCGATAATCGCGAATAACGAGAGGTCTCTCCCGGCCGTTTTCGTTTTCCTTGGCTCATGAAAAATTGTCCACTACCTGCGCAAACCGCGCGATGACTACGTATTTTCAACGAACGAATGCCTAGGCTCGCGTGTTTTTAACCGTGGAACCGAGCTCTGTCGGAACAGCGCGAAAGAGCGAGAAGTAGAAATCGACACGCGAGCTGTTCCAACGTGAGCGCGATATTGTAACTGGAATCTCGCGCGACGTCGTGAAAAAGTAACAGTAATTATGCGCGTTTGAGACACTCTAATTCTGCTTCTCGTCGATTGAAGCACGGTTTGCTATAATTTCTTTTTATTTCTCTTCTTTTTTTCTTCTTCTTTTTTACGTTACACAGTTTCGTTAACTCGTTCAGTTACGATTCTTTTATTTGTAAAAAGGTTGAAGACGATGTTACTCAAGGATAAGAACTGAAGAAGATTTGATAGTAATCGTTAGAGTGTCATTCGTTTCAGTTATTTGAAATTTTTGAAACTTATTTGAAACTATAAAAGTGAAAGCGATTTATATTCATTTATTTTTAAATAATTTTGAGGTTTCAACGTTCTTTTAATATTCTTTAATAATTAGTATTTCTACTATTTTCAAAATTTTAAATTGGACTTGAAAAGTTCTATCTCTAATCATATCTATGGCCCGTAAAATTTCAATTTTATCCTACGTAATTTTAATTTATCATAATTCTAATTATTCCGTATAATGTTGAAATCGATCCTCTTTTTAACCCTTTGATGAATATTTAATTCGTACTAAAATATCATACAGATCATCTGACTCGTCTGCTCGCTGCGAATAATTAGTTTACTTATTGAAAGCTCAAAAAGGATAGCTAATTGCAATATATCAAATAAATCCTCGTTCAATATTAAACTTCTAGACTTTTGATAATTTTATTGAGCATTCAAAGAATAAAAATAAGCTTTCCTTAGCCTATTTAGATTTAACTGTTCAAATAAAAATGACTTGTAATTTTAATTTTGATGTATATCCTCGATATAGTATTCCTATAAAATTCGTTTAAAATTCGTTCGTTCTTTTTTTCTAACAAAATCATTTTGCTATCTCAGTGTGAGTCATCGAGAGTTATCATTGGATCGAGTCCTTTTTCTCGTAAAATTTCTTCAATTTCAGCCCTCAAATATAAATGTACACTTCCGCTCAAAAATCTTACAACAAATAATATATTCGTTTCATAACTCGAAAAATTAAATATTTTATACAACGAAAAATCTGATGTTTGTACAATGTAATTGAATGATATAATGTATATTGAATAGAATTGTAATTGAATAATATAATTTATAATTATATACAAATATATAATATATATAATATATAATATAATTTCTGTATTATAATTCACATTGACTACAATTTATAAAACTACGTTTGTAATAAATTAATTTCTTAGCAAACAAATCGTAGTGAACCACGATTAAATAATCCAACCTAAATATTATATAAGTAACAAAAAAGGAAAACATTAAAGAGCTTTGAACGAGCTTCGATTGTAATTACGTACAATAGCAGGCTGAAATAATCGACGCCGATATGCAAACGATACGAGCGACTCTCCTTTCCATTTCCGTTTCGGGGGAACATCCCGGAAGACGTTTAATGATTTAACGTAAAACCACTTAGCCAGCAAATTATCGTGACAACTTGGAAAATTGTATCCGGTGGAAGACACGCGAACGGTCAATGTCGTTAGAGGGAATCGCGATCGAAAGTGCAGACACGCTGGCGCGGCGTCTCGCGTTCGTCACGAGTCGTCAGTGAGAGTTCATGGTAATAATGGCCCCCGTAACATCGGAGCCGCCTTTCGAGAACCATCAGTCAGCGTGATATTGATACGCCATGCACGACTTTCGATTCCCGTAAAGAGCTAGGTTAACATGAAACCGTGTGTGGTTCTCCTTCGATCGCGGGTCGTTCACCTCAACGACGACAAAAGAAGACACAAATACGCATTCCGTTAGTTTCATTGCGATTTCAGTTCGATCCTTTCTTCAATTGGTACTTTGTGGTACTTTGATAGAGTTGCTATCGTGGTGTATTTCGTAGCCACGTGCGTGGGATTTCGAGGGTTCAGGGCAATTTTCTACGACAGTGGCTTGCGTTTACGACGATTCTCTTTCTTTCTTTTTGGGAGTTTTGGGACAACTCAGTTTGAACGCTCGTGTTTAGAATTTTCTTTCTTGGGACAGGTGTCTCACACGACTATATTCTATGCCTTTTCTTGGCAATTTTGAAATAATTTACTCCGAGAACGATTCTTTCGTCAACTGTCAGGATTCTGGAATTTAACACAATTTTGTTTCCCTTCTCTTCAATTTGTCAATGTTTGGGCAACTCTCGATTTTCACATTTTTGACGATCCAAGTATCGTTCCTTCATCATGAATCTAACTCACATTGACATTACGAGCATAGTCAATTTGTAAATCTTTAATACATCGCGATCGATTTCGAAAGTTTCAATTTATGTGTCACAATCCCTAAGATCCATCCGTTCAGCTATTAAAATCTCTTGTTTAGCATTTCTTGAATGTGTAAATAACGAACGCGTAATACGCGTGTCGAAGGATTTCAAGTTTCTCGAATTTTTTACCTTTCAAATAAAGTTGTCGCGAGGCAGAGAACAAATATATTCGATCGGACGAAGCGAATCAAAGATGTTTTCAACGTAGTAATGACACGACAGGACGTTCCGACTAAGAAAAATTTCCTACTCCAAGATAATCAGATGCGACATTCGTCCAGGAAATATATGCCTCTCTGTCGGAGGAAACATTTTACAGAATGAAAAAGAGGTGCAATTAATCCAACTCGTAAGAACGTTAGATAGTGATATAATGTTGTCGAAAAGTCTGCTGTGCTACTCTACTTCAACGTTACTCTACTTTTATTTATATCGCGAGTCAACAGAGAATTCACAGAGTGCGTACAGGAGTGCAGGAGGAAGCGAAGACGGATCGGGATGGATGTTGAACGCGATAAGTCTCAACAGTGATTTATACTTAATAGCAGTGTTTTTGAAGGCAATTAACTCAATCTGTCTAATTGAAAGTGGTCGGGAGTGGACGTGCCGAAGGTAATTACAGAAAACGGTAGCTCTTTCGTGAGACGCTCGGTCGGACAGACTGAACGTTTTCAACGAAACCAAGCGTCCCAACGACAAGAAAAATAACTTTAGCGAAACTCGATTGTATTCCTGGTATTCCAGACAGGTTTTTACCTTATAGCTAGGTACCTTATTATCTTTCGAATCTTTTTGAAATATTGTTATTGTCAACGATTTCAGATAGACTTCTAATAATCATCAATTATAT
>KQ435732.1:2539755-2552162 GCA_001276565.1 Melipona quadrifasciata | reverse complement strand
TATTATACTATTATATATAATACTATTTATACTATTATACATAGATACATGGATTACACTTTGTTTGATAGTTTTATGAATTTGAAAGAAAGAATGTAGCTAAAAATTATGATTTAGCTAGTTCCAATTCCTAGAAACTGGTGAAGATTGTTACTTGGATTTTAGCTTTGAAGAAAAATCAAAGTGTCTGTATGATTTTACTACGAGTGATTTACATGACTTCCTCGTACCTTCCATTACACACTTTGAAATTCACTTTAACATTTGATTACGAAGCCTGAATTCAATAGATGATGCTTTCCTTACGTTTGTGAAATTATGCAATTAAGTCAATTGGATAATAATTTCGATTGTAAAATTACACGTTCGTTATGTGCGATATGTTGAAACATTTTTTTTCATTTTCACTTTGTGATTAAGACTTTACGATTATAGGTAATAGGAATCGTGCAAGTCAATCTCTAACAGTCGTCAGACATTAATCTCGCTTTCGATCAAGATTCATACATTTATACGTAGTTTACCTGTTAAATAACGTACAACGCAACAAATTTATTATTAGTTAATTACAGTTTCAAATGAAATAATTACTTTCACTCTTTGGATCTTTCTTCTCGGTCAATAAGTAACCTCGCAACTTTTATATTTTATATTTTAGTAGTATAAGAAATTTCATACCTCAACGTGTTAACCATGAACTGTTAACTGTGACCTCGCAAACGACGCTAAAATATTCTTCTAATTAACCTCCGTGACATGACAAAATTTCATACTTCAACATGTCCAACACAATAAAACTTCATACTTCAAGTTGTAACTTTTCCTTTCCTTTCAACGAAGATAAATTACACCATCCACAAAATCGCAAGAATTAAAAGGAAAACCAACTCAATTAAAACTGCTCTAATCTCTCCTCGCCTACTTTTAACTTCGCGAGCAGAGGTCTCCGCGTCGAGGAATAATATCGTACAATACGCCGAGCCTAATAATTAAAAAATTATTACCCTCTCCTGTCAAATTTCTAATCCCACGAATTTTTTCACTCCGCGAAGAAAACATTCCAAATTGAAGGACAACGCAATTAAGAAGCTGACATAGTTGCAATCTCGCTCAAATTGAAGGACAACGCAATTAAGATGCCAATTCAATTCGAAATTACTGTGATCAATCTTCAGTTGACGAACAACTTTGCGAATAAATAAAAAAGTTGACATTCTCTCTCTCTCTTTTTAAAGCAAGGCTCGAATATCCTTCTTGCGCAATGTCGAAAAGTCTTCGCGACAGAAGAGAATCGCGGTAGAGGAGAATCTCGGACTCGTAAAGTAAGTCGTCATCGCGCCGCGGAGCCTCGCGCAGTGGCACGTACACGACGAGAAAGGAAATAATCGCGAATGGCCGACGAAAACGCGCAGGCGGATCGAACCTGCGATATTCGCGTTTATTCCGGTGTCCAATCAACGTGATGGATCGATTTGTTCGGTTACAGTTGCACGCAGCGGGTCCTGTCGGATAACCTTTAATCCATTACGCGGTCGGTGCTCCTCCGTGTGATGCATCTAAACGTCATTTAGAAATGCCTCGATCCGTCTTTCTCCCGTTCGATATAAAACTTTTTCAACGCGGCTCGAGTAATTATTCCGCGCGAATCTATGTTGTGGAGTAATGGATGAAGCGTTTCGCGTGGGAACAACGAGCGCGTTTCCACTGGCTTCCGGTTGCGTCGTCTGCCAATTACAAGCGCCGATTGTCAAAGCACAATTGGACGTATAAATTTACTTACTTCTTCGTTTCCTCGTTGACGCCGGAACTGGCGAAATGATCGATCGATAATTCAACAATGTGTTTTTAGAGACTTGAAAACTGACACTTTCACATCTATAGAATGTCTGGCTGATAATTCTTGTTGCGTTAGTGTATTTTTAGAGACTCGAATGATTCTTCGTTTTTTTTTCATACCGTGCGAAATTTTATTTTATTCGAATTATTGCCATTAGATGGCAATGTTTGTTACAATGAAAAAAAACATTATTCATGGGTATACTCCCAATAAAAGCTTATTACAAAGATTTTCTTTTGCTTTAATGTCACCGATGGAAATTTTGTGTTTTATTTGTCGGCAGTTCTGTTAATTATATTAATTACATATTCGTTATAATATAATTGCTCAATCAAAAGTTACACAATCGATGGATTAGCAGTTACGATTGTAGATGAAGAAATCACAGGATGAGTCACGCGAGCGACGCAGCAAGACACATATTTCCTTTTTTGAAAAATGAAATTAGAAGGAGAAAGATGAACGATTCGAGGGGGACCAGATTTTTCCCCGCGAACTACATCGTTGGGAGAAGAAATTCGAAGAACTATTGTGTGTAATTCCTGCATAGTTTTTGGATACATTATATAATGATAGACACGTACATAACGTAGCAAAATGGTACAGGCAAGGAAGAAATGTGTATTGATGTTAAAAGATATTAGAAAATCTGTGTATCTGAGAGATCGAGATTCTAAAATCTATATGTATTTTAAATATACTTTGCAATTTTACCACACTTTAAAATCCTTTAGAATAAAAAAATTGTAACTCTATATAATTTTTTTTTATGAAATAATACAAGTTTATAACAAAATATGATTTTGAAAGAAGAAACAACTAGAAAATTTTGTCGTCTCGTAACAATTTTACAGCGAATGCAGCATCTGCTTTGCTTTCGTCGAGTTTGTACTCGTCGCGGGTCAAAGATAATTAAGTTAAAGATAGTTAACTTGATTCTCAAAATGAGCCAAAACGCTTGGAAAGAGTCAACGACCAACTGTTCTAATGTTTCCAAGCACGAACACGAACGCGCAAGATCGAGAATCCCGTCGTCCCAAACCGGAAAAAGTCTGAGAATCGAACGAACCTCAATCAACCTCTCGATAACGAGCAATATAACCACTTGCACGATATTCTTTGCTTTGTTAAACCGATGTTGCCCTTCGTTAGCTTCGAGTCCCTTTCAGAGCCCAGCCAGAGTTCACGATCAAGGTTCGACCGAGGTTCGAGAGGTTGTTAATAATTCACCAGCTACCAGTTGAAAAAGCGAAGAGGAAGAAAGGAAGAAAGAGAGAAAGGAAGGAAGGAAGAGATCCTATAGGCTATAAATTTAAACGCGTTTGACCGCAGCGATAGTAAAAGGGACAGACGGCGTATCTATTAACAGCAGTTTCGTATGTACGTTTGCTGAACCCGTCGGTATTCCGGGGTTAAGCATTTTAAGCGTGTCGAATGCCTGCTGATATATCGATTTAACACACGAAATTTCCACTCTCACGCTTTGTGTCCGAGACCAGGCGACGATTCATCAACTCCGTCCTCTCGCACTCTCCGCTCTCCGATTCAGGGTTCAATTGAAACGCGTACCGAAACGCGCAACGCCGGGATATTGCCAAGATGAATACTCTACGGTTTGTTGCCTGATTACATCACCTAATAACGATTTGTCACAATTTGTGGAACTATTTGCCATCCAAAGTGCTTTGTTCCTCGGTCGATTAGGAATAAAAGTTATTATTACATCTGTCATTTTTAGAATAACAAAACCTGTTTTATTAAATTGTTCGTCGATTTTTTTTAAGATTGCTGGAAGATCGTTGAATTGTCAGATTACGATGATTGAAGAATCAAAATGTTGGCGAGTGAGCGAGAATTAATTGTCGAACTGTTCGAAATTTTTATTGTCATTTCTATTCGAGATACATACTGATAATTTCTGGTAGATTTTAGCAGAACTGGAAAAACTTTTTATTGGGAATCTTTGTCAAATAATAAATGTTTATTTCTCTTTTTCTTTTCGCTACTTTTGAATACCGAATCTGATGAATAATATTTGCTAAAGTTATTCTATGAAAATACGCTTCGATCAGGAGAAAGATGAAAGCCACTTTCTTTCTTTCTAAAAAAATTTTTTACGAGATAGAAAGAAAGAAGTAGCGAAACGCGATCGACGCGTTGATCGATGAAATCTCGTTGGATTGTCGACCATATCCAAGGATAGGAAAAGCGTTTTGAAAGCGAAAATAACGACTGCCATTCGTCATAGTTATCAGTTTTGACGAGAGTTCAATTATATTTTGATGATTAATAAAGTGACCAACGACTGGACATTAATCGAGTTGAAAATTTTTAACGATCTTTAAACGAACATTTACGATCCTTCCTCCAATCTTCGGACTTGAATTTATCTTTGCTTCCGTCGTGAATAATGAAAAGAAGCATCAATTAGGTAAACTGGCATGAATAATCAGCGTCGATCTGTCGTCGAATGTTCACCGACATACTAGTTACGTACAGTTGAACGGAACTACTTGGGGGCAATCGTGGTTACCGTTTTGACGACAAAACACTGAGAATCACGATGACCGAGACCATATGTCAGTAAGCTAAAAATGACATACTTTGAGCAAACGTGACTGTTGAATAACGTTTCGCGAATAAAGTTACGATTATTTCAATTCCAATTACTACGGAATTTTCGCGTTGTCACACGCTCTGGCGATTTACAGGTGAACTAATCGATAATTTTTCCGACGCAGGAACAAAAAATTTTAACCCTTGAACTTTTATGCTCCAGTTTCATTTTCATTCCGATGGATGAAAAGAAAACTTTGACACAAAACATACACATATTTAACAATGATTCGTTTATATGTATTTCTTAATGATAGAAAAAGCGTGTTGAAAATGAAATGTAAAAAAAAAAACTGCAAATAAAAGCAGAGAACAAGATCGTCATTGCGATGCTTTTACCAGAAACTAGCACTATACATTATTATTATTTCAAAGAAATCATAACGAGGAAAAATGTTAAACAAATTACAAATATACTATTGCAATTAGACCGTGACCGTGAATGTTTAACCCTTTCCTTATGATTTACTTTTCAGTGAACATTAGTGATCGCAAAACGTCACATCAGTGCCAGATGTAAAGCATCGAAAGCATACGCAATTCGTGTTTATTAATCATCAGTCTGAAGAATTGAAAAATTGAAAATTTAAAACTGCTTTCTTTTCTTTCAAATACACGAGCGTAAACTGATGTTACGACATTGAAATATACAACAAGGATCGAACCTCTTGTGACATTCGATTTTCTTCAAATTCAAATTCCTTCGAAGTTTCGTTTCAAATTAAGCGTTCCTCTGACCCAGAAATATATAGAAACAGAAATTTTTCACGAAACTATTGAAAAAAGGAAAATACCAGTGCGTGGCACTCGAGAGGCTCGAAACAAACTGAATGAAAGCTCACCTCTTGGGGACAGGCACCCGCCTGTGCTTCCACGCGTTGTCGTTCAGCATCGTGTGCGTGCACGCCGGTTTCCTTCTCTCCTCTTCTGTCCGAAGATCAATCGAGGGGGGGGGAGAAACAATGCGCGGCCCTTCGACGTCGATCGGATCCTCAGATCCGAGACGGTCGAATGCGACTCATCAAGAGGGAACGAACGTCGATCGAGCTCATGTACGTTGCTCCTTTCGACCGGTTAGCCGGATCCACGCCGCGTTATCGATTCCAATCGATCACTGAAACTTCCAACGGGCCACCCTACCGGCCGATTCGATCGATTATTCGCACACGAGTTCCTCGCTCTTGTTAACCGTTCATACTCGATCAACCAGTCCATTCAGACACGTACTCCACTGTCAATATGTTCTTTTTTTTTTTTTTTTGCTCTTGACAAAATATCCCGATCGTAAGATTAATGATTTTTTTTTTTTTTTATATAAAGTACAATTTTTAACGTTTAACGTTTGTTATTATAATTGTACGTTCGGTACAACAATATTCACCAAGAGTTTCTGTGATGAATTCGAAATCGAGGCACGAAGGTAAAGGAGAAGGGAAAATTTCGAGCGGCAGACACTGTCGGCCGGCTGGTCAGCACGCGACTGACGAGCAGAAGGAATATTCCGCGCGAGAACACCGCTCGTCAACGAGGAGACGACACGCGATACGCTCTGCTCCGCGCCCGCTCCGTTACTCAGCCCGCTCGTAATGCGATTCTACTCCACATTCGCTGTGCCGCCACCGCCACCGCCGTGGCCCTCTCCAACGACCTCTTTCGCCACGAGAAAGGCGCCACTTTCCTGGAAGATACACTCGCCGTGTAAAAAGGTACTCGACCCCGAACTTGCCATCGACCAGACAAGGATCCGCCAACTGGATCATTTCATTTCTTATTTTGAAATCAATTTCCATCATTTCGTGTCATCCGTTAGATCTCTGGCTGCGAAAATTTCATTTCTGGCTTCGTTTGTTTCCTTTTTTTTTTTTTTTTTAATAAAGCGTATTTTCGTTAAAAATCTTATTTTCGTAGTATAGGATTTTTGGAGACACGTGAAAGAATCTTGAATCTCAATTTTCTTCGTTTTGTTACATTTTATCACTGAAAGTGATTTTAGGGGGGTAACCCAGAAAATCGGGCCTCTTCAGGTGCAACGCTAATGCAACGAAAATTAGCAATTGGTTGATTTGGCTCGCGTGATTCGTGAGGGGGCGTGGGGTAAATCTCGAGTAGGAGTGGCGTTGTCTGGTACTGAGTGATCGCGCCTGTAATTTGTTTTCTATCGATTCAAATGTTTGCATATCAATAAAATTTTATGGTAAAAAAGTCATCTTCATTTCCTAGTCAGAACAGTTGATTCTGGGCCTTTCAATGAGACGAATCGTACTGAGGCACAAGTCATGCAGTTTTTTACTTATTGCCTTTGTTGTGTTGGAATGTATTTAATATCATTTAATGTCACTATATTTATTATTATCTGATTTTATATTTCACTTTTGTACCACAGAATTTTTTGGAGTCGTAGTGAAGATGTTACTATATTTTTTCATCTTTTATTATCTGTTGTATTAGTATTAATACTTCAAGAAACACTAAATTGTAATTTAATGAAATTTAATTTTTATCAGGTATTTCTTCAATTTGATCGTATCAAATTCTTGGAATCACGTGAAAGTAGCCATTCTGAGCACTTTCGTAATTCCAGTATTAATAGTTAGTATGGAATTCAAATTAGTCCCATACTAATCAAGATAAAAATTTCAACTGAAACAACAAATTAGTCCCATACTAATCAAGATAAAAATTTCAATCGAAACAATTAATTTCTTGCTTTTTGAAAAACAAACACGATAGAACTTTCCAGTCGATTTACATAACAATTGAGATGCATGTATCTCAATTGTTGAATTTGTTGAAATAATTATTTGGAGGAAAGTCAGATAGTTTACTTCGAGATAATTCGTAGAAATTTTTGAGGATTCGAAAGTGGTGTTTAGAGCTGGACGATGATAGTGTGCTCGTGAAGTGCTATCTCCAAACTTAGTCTGGATATGATGTTTTGTTGGAATGTACTTTGTACTTAGAAATTAGCGTTGGAAGTGAGATCTGGGTAATTAAATTCAGCATCGTCTGAAAAGGACAACAATTTTTAGTCAGTTTCGCTGGAAATTTTTTTATTTGCTCTTTTATTAAGTGTTTTTGCGAATATAATAAAAAAAACAAAATTTTGTAAAACCAGGTACAGAATATTAATTACAACTATGTTTAATTTAGTGGCGATTACTGCTCACATCATTAATTAGTTTCAGTCTGCAGAGTCTGGTATTGCAATGATTTTTTTCAATTATTATTACTTTGCAGCAAAAGAAAGTAACAATTTTATTAATATTCATTTGAATTGACGCAAGGCGAAATATTTGAAAAAAAATTCATTAAATTATTGCCTTGACCCAGATATGCTCATTATCCTTCCACAAGGATGATCGCAAGATAATTTTACTATATTTCGCAATTTTTGCAACACTGTCCGCATTACGCCACATCCTTTCGAAGAGTTGATCATCCTTCGAAGACTAACGATAATATGAAAATTTAACTGATATATATTATTTAGATTCGAAATGTGAAAAAAGGAAAATTAACGCATGTTACATCAAAAATTCGGACGCGCCTAAATTATTTGCGGAAACTTGCTATTTTCTTTTTTCGAATTTCTACAAAGCTATCGATCATGAATATGTTCATCCTCATTGCTGAGCAGTAAATTGCAATTAAATTTATGCAATTTTATATTTTTATGAACATAATTAAATAAATTTAACTAAATAAATAAGAATTTATCTCATCTACCACTCTGGTAATTATTCTATTTTAGATTTAAAATTTTTAATATTTCATATGTCTTTCTATAGATTTTTTCTTTTTTTCTTCGTAGACATAAACTGCTTCAAAATCGAATCAGAAAAATATTGTTTCCTAACTATCGAATACCATATCTTTTTTTTATGTATAAAATGTTATCATTTATAGAAGCTGACACGAAGGACGAACTAGAACGAACGGCAACAACAAGTAACAATTTTCGTGCATCCATGCCTGTCACGATTACGTGTGATTAAAATTAATTTCACCGGCGGTGATTGCACGCTACGTTAAAGTCCTTAATAACACGTTCATCGAACTGAGAAACGAACTGTCGGATTCATGGTATTTCGGCTTTTTTTTTTTATAAATTTCCACAGCCAGTTTTTAGTCATGGATAATTAACAATTTCGAGTTACTTAATTCATACGCTTCTCGTTTGATTGTTCCGATCCCTCATTCTCGGTCACGATCGTTGATGGTGGAATTAAAAAATAACTAATTAACGAGCTATGAAAGCATATTAACTGCGCGAACGCCATTGAATCGAAAACATATAAATCGAATAATAATAGGTCTAATGTGTTATGATTTATGAAAGTGTTGGAACGTTTATCATTAAACAGCGTTATTGATAAAACGAAATATATAATGGCGCGTGTACAAGTTAGAATTTACTGGAGAGGTATGTACATTGAATTTGATTGATTACGTAGTTCAATTCTATGATGATGCAATGAAATAAGATTCACCATTACAGTTTATTGTCTTTATATTAACTGCTTTAAAATAAAAATCTAACAACTAACTGTGTTTCTGTCATTATTACCAAGATGACCTAAAGTTAATAATTTATACGATCTAATTTAATTTGTAAAATAACGTGATTCTCCAACAAAATTGCGAGTCAGTAGCAATAAATATTAACTCACAAGAAGAAAGTGCATCCATCCAAAAAACATTTTAATTCCATTTCCTTAAGATTAAGAGCCAATCCAGTTAATTAACAAATTAAAATTGTACCAACGATTCAGTAACAGACAATTCACATTTTAAAAAATGCACCTTTAATTCCACGATCTTTAACGTTTCGTAATTCGATCAAAAAGAATGTCCATCTCTCTTGTTCAGTTTTTTAACCAAAGCAATTTTTCAACTCACGCAAGAGGAACGCATCTATCAAAAGGAAGAACCGCGTTCAAACGACGTCGAACCCGTGGAAACCTGCGTAACTCTCACGTAAATCTGTTTCCCCGACTGATTCGAAACCGAGGTTCGCCGATTCATTCATTCCGCCTCGCGATTATAATGCGATTCTCACGGCTGTGCCGCGCAAGAAAAACGAAAAACGATCGCCGCCGGAAGATAATTCACGGATGCTTTCGGTATTCGAAAACCCTTCGGCGATGTTTCGATGCGCGCCGCAGAGTCCGATCTCGAGCGTACGCGCAAACTTAATTAACTCGACGCCCGTCCAAAGGTATCGGACACAGCTTTTTTTCTCTCCTTTTACATACACCATGTACGCACGATGTATAACTTATACTCTTGTAACTAGAGATGGGATCGAGTACCTCACTAACAGGTTCGAACTTTTAATCGATCCAAATGTTGGTAGTTTCAAATATATACTCGAATTTAAGTGAGATTATTTCGAATTATTTTTTGTCACGCAAGAGCTACTATCAAGTAGACTCGAATGTTGGTAGAATCGAGAATCTTTAATAGTAGATTGGATTCAAATCATTTACAAATATTTCCAATATTTCCAAGTGCTTCCAGGAATCTAACTTAATCTTAACAAAGAAGATAATACTGATGAAACAAACATTGACATCTTTTAATTCAGAAAATCCCCAAATCTTGTGTACGACTTTCAACGTGGATCAGAGGTTTTTGACTTAACAAAACTATACGTGGTTTTCATCACACTTTCACGTTGAGTGAGCTCGCTTCTCCATCGTCGAACTTAATTTATTTATATAAAATATATACATTGAACTTGATGAAATTCATTGCATTCATACATTGAACTACAAGATATATACATTGAATAGTATTCGTTAAAACATATTCAGTTTCGAAACTATATGTATCAAACTACAAGTGTATTCATTGAAAGTGTATCTATGAAACGAAACTTAGACATTGAACTTATTTGTATAAAAATGAATACATTGCAAATATATATTTTTACCTTCGAGTAGTATTTGAAATCCATGAAACAAAATTTAGACATCGAACGTGTTGCGCTTGATGCCATCTCTACTTCTAATAGCGTAATAATCGCGATCTGTTGAGATCTGGTGGTTCTCATCCGTGCGACGTAGCATTTTTTCCAGTTGCGGAGGTACGTTGACCCCGACGAGGATAGGTCTCTATCGTCCCTGCACCCTGGTCACGAACATCTCAAATTGGTTGTAGAAATACCGCCTGCCATCCAGGAATTTATTTCCAACCGAGCGACTACCTTCGACTGATGCCTGTCGAATGAGAGGTCAAATCGTATTGCAACGCACACTCGCTCGGTGTTTCGTTCGGATGTTTAGAAAATAGGGAATTCAGTCGTCCGGTCACGAATCAACTATTTCCCCTTTTACTGTCTTTGCATCTTCGCGAGAGAAGCAATGTTTTCTGTTTCATTGTATGAAAAATTTAGTTCAATGAATAGTTATCAATGAGAAAGTACATATGTAGAAAGAATTGTATTATCAAATAAAGTATTGATCGTTTATCTTACGTCTATGTTTATTATATCATGTTCTTTTTAAAATCCAAGAAACGGAACAACATTTTTCAAATAAAAAGTTACGACCAGATTTTATACAAATTCATATTTTCAAAATAAATATTTTATAGACACTTACATGATAGATAAGATATTTTCGAGAATATGTTTTCCATCGTTCAGATATTTTCCCAGATTTTCTTTGCAATTATTTTGTCTTTATTTGTGAATAAAAATTGTAAAATTATATTAAAAAATATATATATGAAGAGAGAGAGAGAGAGAGAGTAAAAATATATAGAGTAGCAGAATTATTAAAAATCGAACCTCGTTAGAACATTGCTTTATGTAACTAAATGTTGTAGGATAATTACAGTCTTAAATAATGTTTGGATATTATTAGAGAATTTCTAAAAATGAACGAAAGGCGAAAGCGAATAATTTGCATCTCATCAACGTGTCTTTTATTTCCTTGAGGAAAACCCATAGGATTTTTTTACCCAAAACCGGTCACGTTGTTAAGAAACATTCTCAAGGTCAGGAATCATCTAAACGAGCATTTATTTAACGAGTGACCACATCGTACTATTTCGTAATTCCTATTTTGTAATTCACTATAATATGTGATTTCAAATTCCAAATACAGACATATGATATCTATCAAAGACTTCGACACTCGTTCGAGTTCTTTTCACAAACATCCGCCACGTCCATTCGACTTTTTCTTTTAATCCTCACTTTGAATCCACAATTTCTTTTTTATGTCATGGAAGTTATATGATCTTTTCGGTCTATACGGTGTTCAAAATGTCGATAATTCGTGAATCACAGATAAGGGATTAAATATATCGTTTTCTTCTGACGATGAAACGTTCGTTTTAAAATAATAATAATAATAAATATTATAAGTGAATAATATGAAAGAAATATTATATAAATATAATATAACATAATATAAAAGAAATATGATGCAAGAAAAAATAATTTACAAACAAAAAATACAAATACGTCGTATTAAGAAAAAAAGGAAAGAAAAAGAAAATAACGACACTGATTTTAGAAAATCTCGAAGATAGGAAAGTTCCTTCATACCATGCTGCTTCGCGGAAAGACAATTGAGATTATGATTAAAACATTTTTCACCGTCGCTAGAGACAAATGAGACACTCCGTGTTCTGGTTCTGGTGAGACAGCAATCGCTGCGAGAACGCTAAATTCAATGATACAGGAAGATACGAAAGAGAGAGAGAGAGAGAGAGAGAGAGAGAGCTCTCCGCGTTCGTACAGTAACAACACGGTCGCGATTAGATTTACAAACAATGGACGTTATGAACGTTGAAAAGCGAACGATAGAAAACCGCTACGTGTAATCATAAATTTTTGCTAATTGCGCGTAAGAAGGGCTCCCATTGAAGGCCGCGCGGTTTCGACTGTCGCGCCTTCTTCGTCTTAATGACGATTAAAGGTTTTTCAAGTTCGGTGTTCACG
>KQ435732.1:2516009-2539677 GCA_001276565.1 Melipona quadrifasciata | reverse complement strand
TGTTCACGTGTTCAGCCGTGAAAGGCGACCATCCGTTCGATGGTCGCGGTAATTTTCATAAACTGGTTGCTCGCCGACTGGTGTTGTTCGCTTTCTCTCGAAACGGGCCTACGCGCTGTGTAAGTGCTCGCGAGGAACAGACATAGCGAACAATGTATGCGGTATAAAACGACCCGGCTTGTGGTTTACGACCGGCTGGCCTTGACTTTTGCGGAGAACCTTGTGGATTTACCCGAGACGCGGCCGGGATTTTGAGGAAAACCGGCACACTTCGGGAATCGTTCTCGTCGTTTCGCTGAACGATCCTCTGGGAACAGGGACAGAACGTCCGCAAATTCACGTAATTGTCCGGAATTAATGCGGTTGCGGTTGCTGTAAATTCACCGCAATCGTTGGAAACTTGATTCTCGATGGATGCAAGGTAAAGAGAGAGGTTCGAAGAGTGACTGAAAAACGAGAGGCGTTTTCGAACTGTAATTTTGGTACTAACAGCTTCTGACGGGATATCAGTCGCGATAAATTTTCAAATTGAGTTAATCATTTTCACGAAATATCAGGGATCAAAGTTGCCCGTCAGTTTGTAACTTTACGTTGACTTGGATAATTGAAAAAATTACTCATAGAAATTTTGCTAATTGCTCGCGACAAATTTAAACTTGATGTTGATGAATATCGGATCTCTTGTTTAATTACTGAAAAGCGCTACGATGTTATTACGACACTGTAATATTAATTATTAGACTGCGAACTTTTACGTAATATTTTGATGGACGTTAATTAAATAACATTACAACAAACACTCTTTTCTCGATATTTCTTTTGCATATTGCGTGCATTCTCTGCATTTCTGCATCTTTAAATTCTCATAAATATACAAATTATTCTACTAATTTACTTTCACTGACTATGAGATGGGAAACCACGTATGTATATTTTAATTCTAATTAATTATTTATAAGATATTAAGATAGGTCCGATATAATTTAAGATCAGTATATAATTCGAGAAAGGCGGAAATTTTTTCCAAAAGGTCATCATAAACTATATTAACAATAGATAGAGACAACATAAAGCATAATAAGTCTGGGCCTTGACAGCTTGAGAGACGTCGATCTTCTATCTGATACTTCGATAGTTACTCGCGAAGAGAGAGAGAGAGAGAGAGAGAGAGAGAAAGGACTTTCGAGAAACCCAGCGAGGTCGCTTGAAGAAGGGTGCCGTTCCCAACACGTGATTTTTTGAACACTGACAGAGAGGAAGCAACGCATTCTCACATGCCAGTCGGGTCTCGTTCCGTAGAGAAGGTGCCGAGCAATTTCGTGGCACTGACACCGTATACCCGTGTTCTTTACTTCCGGTTTAGCCAACGGTACCTCGGTAGGGTTATCATGCGTCTGCAAGGACTACCGTCTGACATCTCTGTGAACACGTACATCACAAGATTACACATGTGTACAAAAGCGAACGAGAACATTATATTGTTAGTCGCTAGTGCAATTTATCGAACAAATTGATACGTTTATGTACTTTATACTTTGGACATTTCATATGTAAATGCCTCCTATAAATGTACAAAGACTTGTCCATAAACTTGTCCTATTCGTTCTAGTATTTTAAGAAAGGTATTTACTGTAATTTAATTGAAATATGAAAATAGTTTACAACAATATAATAATTAATGTTTCATAATGATACAATTAATAAGATGCGGGTGTTTATATATTTGTCAAAAATTGCAAAGTGCAAAAATACACATAATGGTATAGTATGGAAAATTATATGAAATATTGAAAATATAAACTCACTACATTATTTATATTATTTCTCGTCTTGTACTGAGCTCACAAAAATAGAAATTTACACAGATAGTCTATAGTAATTGGTAATAGGATATTTCTAATATTATAATCAATATTTTTAAAACGTTAATAAAATTAATGTATCAAAATAAAAAATTAACGTATCAAATGAAGAATGTCTTTCTATTTTAATTGTTGTGTTATGTTAAATATGCAACTAAGATTCTTTAAAAGAAAAACGAAAATACTATTTATATATCTATCATATTCTTTACTTCTAATTTTCACGTTTTAAGCTGAGTTACGCCTCAAAATTATTAAGCAAAATTATTTGTATTGACGTCATTCGATTTGATGAATGATAATAGGTTTCAGTTCCTTCTGATTGCTTTTCGAAATGGATTTTTACATGCCTTAATGGCTACTGAAAATGGTTGGTTTCATGACTACACGTTGAAGAGTGAATGTGATTTCATTATATACACAGTTATGTAAATTTGGTTTAGGTTAGGTTTTAGGTTAGGTTAGTATTTTTTGTGATTTATATAGAAAATTGTGAAATATGAATTGAGTAATAATCAAAATTTCACGATGTATTTTAGCGTAATAATAAAAGTAGAAAATTTATTAATAATTTAAAAATTAATTTTTCGACTGATGAAAAATTATCATTCCTTTTAAAATATTTCACTATTTGCAAAAGTCTTTCGAAAGGAACAATTACATTGCCAGTAGTTGGTCGGTAATCACGCGTATCTTTAAAGAAAAAATCAACGGTCAGTAATATCTAGCATGATAAATAACAGATTTTTTGGGCAATAAGAAAAGATACAATAGATGAATAAATAAAGGCAAAAAAAGAGAGAAAGAAACTAAATCTTGATGGACTTTCTAATCTCCAGCTGAGAACCGTCGATCATCACCATCTTTCTGATCGATTTAAGCGTTTAACACTCATGAAATATCAATGTAACATTAATTTTACATACAATAAATATTTCTTCTATTTTTCTACATTTTTAATATTAATAAATATTATTTAATGCCACTAAAGTTCCTAAGATGCAATGTTTGATAAATAAATAATTAATTAATTTTTCAATATGCAAATATCTTTGTTATCTTCTTCGATTGCTTGATGACACAAGTCTAACGAATAGCTAACTGCTATGATAAGATGTTTGCCAAATTATTCTAACATACACAGAAGTAGAATTTAATAAAATAGTGTTAATCATACGGAAACAAAATTGATTTAAATTTATATTCATGCAGATACATACAGGTTTTCATAGTCTACTGTAAAGTAAGCATTAGCTTTTAAATAAAGTGATCGACTAATAACTTGTTGATGTACATACGCGTAAATCAATTTTACGTGAGTAAACGAGTATGCTCACATGTGTGGATAATGTTGTGAGAAATTGGGCGGAAGTAAAACGTTGGAATTAAGTAGGCCACCAAACTCGACCAGAGCAGGAAAAAAACAGAAAAGGATGCCATCGAATCTCGAACGAACGTTAACTGGAGAAAATGTACATCATGAGAGAAAGGTCCAAAAGCCGGGTTCGTTGGCCTTCGTCTTCTTCCAAAGGTGCGCATGTTTATAAAACGTGTCCGTCGGAGCTCAAGTCGATTTAATGCGATCACGTGAACGAACGGAAGAAAAAAATATGACAAATATCTCACGAAGACAGATATCGAAGATGGAAAGTGGATCTTGGTTCATGGCCAGAAAATGCTTTGAGCTCTAGTGATTGATGCATCGACGTGACGAGAAAGCACGATATTTGATGTTTTCGCATAAAAGTATTTTATGTGTATCTCTCGGGAATCAAATTGAAATTACTAACTCACTAAATCATGAAATATAAAGTCTTTCTTAGAATTCAATTTCATTTTTCGTCTGTTACATTAAGAACTAAGTATCTATAATAATTTACTGTAATATATAATTTTTTTAAAATTCTTTTTCATAAAAAAAATATCTGTTTTTATTTTGTTTCTTTGATTGTATTCACAAAATATATACATCTTGTAGGAAATTTTTTTTACAGAAAACGCGTATTAAAGTAATAAATAAACTATTAAATCCCACTTTCTTTAAATCCTACAATTCATAATATCCATGAATTATACATCACAGTAAATTTCAGAATTCAATCGTACAAAATTAGTACCTTGACGTCGCAAGCACACAGTTACAATGCTATAAAGTATGCACAAAAAAAATTTTAATAAAACATTTCGTTTATTACCTTTTGTGTCTGTAAGTATAGCTCATGGTCACTCCGAGTACCAAACATTTCACAAAGCATCCATCATTTTACGAGTCTAGTTTAGAAAAATTTAATTCTAAAACGATCATCTGGATCAATTGAAACCGGTTTCTGTTTAGATTGCTCCTTTGAAAACGTCCGATTCCGAACATTTATCTTTCTTGCTCATGTTTTTTTTTTTCACTATTCGTATGCGCGATGTATGAACATTGAATAGGTGGTTCTTCGGTGAATAAACAACGCTCACATGATTTCATCTTTTCGCGTGGGCGAGGTAAAAGTTCTTCCGCTGTTTCGTGAATGAAAAACGTTCGATGTCATTCTGGGGAGGCACAATGTGAAATTTGCATAAGATGGAAAACGCGATTAGGAACAGGTCGGCTGAAACGAGTTTGAAACAAATCTGGAATGAAATCAGTGGAATAATGATAACAACGCATATTCAGAAATTATATTCAATTGATTTGATTCTGAGTTTGGTTAATACCAGAGACGAATTATTTAAGAATCTCTTAATTAAAAATTATGAAAATTTATTTTACTAATTAAAGCTTAAAGCATTTATTTTACGTTCTGTGAGTTTCAATTTTCGTAATTTTCAAGCAATAGATTCTTAAAAAAACAGTCTTCAGTTTGTATATTATCTACGATTCAAAATGAAATCGAGTCGATTGGAATTTAGTTAAGATTCTGGAAGAAAATTTTTACTTCTTACAAACATTATTACATACACATATAATGAGAGCATTCGGATACTCAAAGTTTGTCGATATTTTAAACTGTTTAAGAGGTCTATAAAAAATACTATCACATTTCCATTTGCTGCATGATGTTAAAATATTAAAAAAGAAAAAATGAATGTAAGCTTGTCAAAGTAGAAGCTTCATGCATTAAAATGAGTCCAAGTGAATTGTTGTACGATTTTTTTTATAAAATTGTAACAATTTAAAACATTGACAAATTTTCATCGAGTCTGAATACTTTTGTGGCCCACTGTATATTAAAACTTGGTACGAAATTCCTAAATATGAAATAACAATAATAATTCGTTATATAAAAATTATTATTACGTATAATGTATATCATTCAATATTTAATATTCTCATAAATAATCTGCTAGTGATTGAACGATACTAAAGAAAGGTCCATAAAAAGCAGCAACCTTCTTACTTGTTTTCATACGACAATTACACAGAATAATAAAATAATGTCAGAGTGACAGTAATTAGAACGATTTAGAGTGTGTCGTATAGTTCTTTTCCAAATCACAAATGAAAAGTTGTCGTCCTTACGTGTAACACGAAACTGCTTGCAAAACTGTTGCTCGGTATTTCTGTACAAGCAAAACTGAGCTTTGGTTTGAATTACACCAGACATCGTGTTGTTGAATTTCTGAGATCATAATCCACAGTGAACACCGACCCGATGAAATAGATTTCCTATATTTATTTCCAACGATATCATTACGAAATCTCATATATGTATCATTTACGAATGTCATTAGATCTCTTTTAAACCTTTACTTCTTTAAACGTTACAATTAATTATCAACTACACGATGACTTTCAACATATGTTCATTTCAAAATACACTAATATAAGTCATTTCATAGTAATATAAAATACTTCAATATTTACAAACTCCACAAGATTATTTTATAATCAAATATTTTATAATCAAGATTTTCGAAGATTGCTAAAATCCGATTTTTATCTCAGTAATTTACAATTTATATCGTTGATTTAATTCAGTCGAGTAAAAACATTATTTGCACGAATATCATTCGTATGATTACTTAATATTAATATTCACTCAAATGATGTTTTATTTAATTGCTAATCATTAACTACTTTATTATTAGTACAAACAGTATAGTAATTTTTTAAAATACTTGTAAAAGAAATATCTAATAACAAGCATTGATCTGACTTTAATCTGACTAAAAAATTTTAAGAAATTTTTTATAATCGCTAGGAATAATGGCCGAAACTCATGTTAAATGTAGAAAAATGCAAAGACGGCTCTTTATGTTTCAGCATGGCACTAACATGAAATTTCGCAATCACTTCCGCATTCTTTGATCGTGTACCATGGTGTAGAATTACGGCGAAAGAAAAATGTAAATTTTACGATAATTAATCGAAGACAATGAGGGCACAGATACGATCAGTCGCACACCAATTATGATTGCATTGCAACACGTAATGATTAATAATATGACATAAATATTACACGCATGTTCACACGCATTATGCGATTTAAATATCTTTAAAGTGTATTAGAATATCAGAATAGTTTCCCTTAGATAAAATCACGAATCAATTCCTTCTTACGTCGTCATCTCATTGACAAAAATTTTATAACAGCTTCTATACTTTACAATCAACCTATAATAAGAAAAATTACAAGTATTTATATTATGTGTACAATAATACAATACATAATAAATATCTTATAAATAAAAAATTACAGTAAAATAATGTTTCTTGCATTTCCATAAATTATTTCCACGCACTCAAACTAATGGTGAAAAAAAAACGAAAGCTCTTCGAAATTCGATTCGACATGATTCGATTTCATTTTCAAACACAAGTTTTCTAGCGTGAGACATTGTGTTCACTCGTTTGCGTATTGGATGACAGAAAAAGTTGCTTTTGACGAAATATAATACCAAATATGAACAACCTATGAACTATTTCTGTTCCAAGTTTGATAGCAAGACTGTTAACAATAAAAAAATACTTCTTAATAATTTGCAGTTATTTAACAACAAACAGTATTATCATTTGTATTATTATTTACATTTATTGATCCAATTAAACTGTGCATTCGTTTCACCAATGATTACCATAATTCAATAAATTACTGTAATTTGAAGAAATCACTAATTTATAGAAATTGTTTTTTATTGCTATAAATGAGTGAAAATATCTGATCTATTTACTTGTATTTTTTCCACGTTATTGCAAAATTAAACAAAAGGTAGCTAATGAACTGAATGAATATTAAGCATGTATTATCAATTTAAAGATTATAAAATATTAATTTCTAATATAAAAAATAGATATTCTGATTAATCATTCAAATATAAATATTAGGATATGTTTAATTCATAAAGAAATGATTCATCAAGATAGAAACTGAGTAAATTGACATAATATTTTTAACTAGAAAGACATAAATATTGCAGTGACTTTATGCCCTAAATGGCAAAAACACAATTAAATTAACCCACTCGATATAACTGAACTTCTACATCACTGCTATAAATACAAAATAATAAAATTTCTATAAATTACAATTACAGTATATTAATAAATATATAATATTACAATATTAATAAATATAGTTTAAAGGAGAAAACATACACCCTTGACCAAATTATGATGGATGATTTCTCGTGTTTAGTTTTATTTATATATTCACTCTTTCATTACATATGTAGTTAGAGTATGCCATTTAAGACTGTATACAATAATTATGTTCATAATGATAATATACATTTTTAAACATTATATTTAAAATATATTTTCAGTTAAGTTCATTGTGCTATTATTTGTTATGCGTATTTTAGAAAAAACATATAATATTAATATTACATTACTCAAATTGTGTAATATTAATAAACTTTTATCGTTTATTTTAATCGAATTATCACTAAATAAGGACAAGTCTAGTGATATTGTAATATTTTATTAAAATAGATTTATTTGATATACAATCTGTATTAAAAACAATTTAATTCTTAATCTTTTCGGTAATGACAATTAAGTAAACAATTGTCCCCAAAATACTTATGCAATACTTAACTGAAAAAATGATATTAAATATTACGAATCTACTCCTTCATTATAAAATTCCATTTGTATAACAACATGTTAATTAAAATTTATATTAACTATGAAACGTAAATAAAATAGAAACTTACATTACAATGGCTATGAATTAAAAAGCCACTTGGAATGTTTTTTTCTTATATAAAAACAGTAATCAATGTTCTAATGTTACTACCACATTTTTTTGAAATGTTTTCTGCAAATTTGACTGATGGATGGAAAACTGAATAATATTAGATACTGGTAGCGAATTAGCACAAAGTGCTACTCTACAAACATGTCAACTACAATCAAGTAGATATTCACGGAGGTTGAGAGTTATATCTGTTATTGTCATCTGGCAATACTAAATAAGATGCTTGTTCATCTTCAAATATGCCTTCATCTACCTCATCATCAGAAATGATAAGCTCATCGAGATATTTATAACTATTACTTAGTTGACTAGATGGTACCACTTGCTCCTATAAATGAACGTAGAATGTTCAAGTTAATATAGCGCAGACACATTATGCATATAGTGTAATCATAAATGAAAGCATATAATTCAAATCACACAATTAAATACAATATCGATCAATTTACCTCAGATTCTGTATTCACATCTTGATATGAAATATCAATTTCATAGTCGAATAAATCCTCTTCTGGTTCTTCCAATGGTTGAAGTGGTAATTGAGCAGAATCCTCAGTTAAATTCATAGTTACTTCCGGTTCTCCTATAAATTTATATAAGTATGTACTTTTTATCATGCATTAAATATATATTGCTTAGTTTCCTTTGTGTCTTTGCTTACGAAGTGGATCATCTACACGATTATCCAAATTAAGATATTCCGTTAACCTGTTGTTATTACTATTATTACTATTATTATTATTGTTATTATTATTATTGTCGTATCTACACTGAATCAATTCGCGACAATCTTGATTTTCTAATTCGTCCATGTCCTCTGTTTACTTCAGTTGATAGTACACTCAGACCGGATCGTCTACGTCTACGCAATATCTGTATGCGCTAAAAAATGAATATATTTAATTTATATTTGTAAATGTTCTATCATGGCATTGAATGTCGGATGAGAAATCATGATCATGTAAGAATCATTTAAACACGAATTAGAAGATTTACTTTGAATTGTTATATCTAGCTGTTGCGAGACAGCAACAAATATTTCGTGATGACGAGGATCTCGTGGATCCTTTTTCTTCTTCAAAATTCATCATTTTGAGCAGATGACTCCGATTACAGTGACGATATCAGAATTCTTCGTCCTTTGCTCTGTTATTGTTAAAACTCATTAATCTATCACAGAGTTTGTTTCTAAATAGAATTATGAAATCTAAAAATGTGCTACGTCATGACGATTATCGACACAATGTACTCTCCTAAATGTGCTCACCTTCAATGACGCGTCTTAATGCTTCTTTCGTAATAAACGTGGAACGGTATACAAACTTTATTTAAATATTGTTGTTACCATCAGAAGTGAGAATCACAACGATATAATGACAAGATCACACGCTGAACAATCGCTCGAATATTGCGACTTGATAGGTTATACGCCTGCTCAGTTCGAATGGCTTTTGTCGAATGACGTCATGTTCAGTAGCGTAGCTATAAAATTAGCTCTTTCAATCACAAGTCTTTTTTTTCAAATTTTATATTTTCAGAATTTATATCTTGATATATTTAATTACATATTATTATAATTACATATTATAATAATAAACTGTTCATTTAACGATTTATTAAGGATGCAAATGTGAGCAGAGTTCAATTTTTAATTCGTCGAATTGTATTTATAAAATTTTCTCTTTTGTACAATCTTTTGTTTCAAAAGAATTTTAGAACACTCTACCATATGAGAATCTTGCAAAAGAAATGTCAACGTGTACTTTGTTGTTAAAATTGATCATTTATATCCAATATAATATAAAAGTATTAAAGTGTCCATTAATATTATTAATTCAGACGCAATATTACAAACATTACATCCTACTAATCTATGTTAAAAGCTTCTTATCAAAAATATTTTTCTTGTATATATGTATTTCTTTTAAGATCTCTTAAAATAAGCTATCTTCAAGAAGGAATAAAATGACATATTCGCAGGATATCGAGTCTAAATCGATAATCTCGTCACTTTATTAATTGTCATGAGAAGAAAAAAGAAATGTGTGTGTGTGTGTATGTCTGTGAGTATGTGTGTGTATGTAACATAGAAAATACAGATTAATAAAAAATATCCATACCTTAAAAACAATTTAGAATAGATGCAAGAAATGATGTTCGGAAAAAAACGAGGCTATAAGTACAGAAAAAAAAGTAACAACATACACGCCAAAATCGTAAAATAGATCTTATGGAAGGACCATCAAACTTTATTTTCGTTTCTTTTAAGCAGACAACCGATTAAAAAATTACCAACCGAATGTATCGATGTTAATTACAATACTGGTTAAGAATAGCAACTTCTCTTAAGCCACATCTACACAATACATATGTATATAGCAATTGTTGCGAAACATTGCAAACTTATCTTCGATTATTTGTAAAACATATTATTAGTTTCTTCTTATATCCTTTTTTTAATCTCTTTTTAATGAAAATAAAAGAAACGATCACAGATTTATTCATATCTTTAATTTTCTCTTTGCATACGATTGTCACTGTCACTGAAAGAAGAAACTGTAATAATTTCCTTCGATGAAAACGTGTTAGTTGAGAAAAAGGATATTATTCGTAATCAATGGATTTTTCTCCCACTAATAGGTGTATCTTCTCCCACTAATAAGTGTCGATATAAATGTCTACTCTCTACGATGTCTTCTGACCCTCGAGTTTCTCTTTATTTTCTTCGATCGTATTATGAACAGCCTAAATAAAAGCACGTCCGTAGCTTTGCTGCTTTATAGCGATATAATACTACAAACTTAACGGTGTTTTTTAATCTCTATGACTTTTCGTCCCATGCTGTCTTCTATAAAAATAAGATTATTCTTATAGTCCAGTTTGTTTTCGTAAGATTGTAAAGATTTACAAAAATATGAAATTCGAGAAAGGAAACGTGAATCGCCTGAAAAATCTTCTTTCGAGTTTACGGGAACTCGTCAAACATGTTCCGAGCAGCGTTTCTTCTTTTTTTTGGAGCATTCTCTTTGATCAGATATGATGGGACATTCGATCCAATTCGCTGTAATTGGAATTAACAGGCGCAATCGCAAGCACAACGACGTACACGCTTCTCACGGCGATGAGTGAATGCCTCTGGGATGGAACGCACCGAACGTGGTTGCACGTCTATGAACAAATTGGAATAATTTGTATAATTTTATGCGAGTGAAATGTTTAATTTGAATGAAATCAGTGACCTACATTACGTTATGTATGTCATTGTATCTGTAATGTGAAGAATGAAATTGAATCTTTTTCTTAAATAAATAGTGACGGGAATGTAATAGGAGGAAGCTATGAAATATAGTAAAGTTAAAAATAAGAAAGAAGAGATGAAGTTCAATGATGTACTTACAATGTGGGCGACTTTCTTCTTCTTGTTCTTGTTGCTGCTGTTGCACTTGTTGTTGTTGCTGGTCCATCATCATGTGTGGTGTTTGTTGTTGCTCTTGCTGCCTTTGCTCTGATTCTTGTTCGGAGCTTTGATTATCAGTAACTTCAGCACGGGCCTCAACAGGTATTTCCAAGGATTCTACAGGTCTCAATGGCAGAGAAATTCTTGGAACTGGGAATGCATTACCTTCTACGACCTACAAATTAAAATAAATACTGGTGAACTGATTAAATACTTAAAAATTGGAAATTCGATTAATGATAATTGATAGAGTGAAAATAACGACGATGAAAAAAATAATGGCAGCGGTGGGATTCGAACCCACGCCTCCGAAGAGACTGGTGCCTTAAACCAGCGCCTTAGACCGCTCGGCCACGCTACCTAATGTTAATTTGGTGAAAAAATGCTGTTGCAGCGGTTCTCATTTATTTGTATCATTATAAATCAGTAAACTAGGGAGATAACGGTTTCATAACGCGTTGGTTAAATACCGAAGTATACTCTAATAAAGTATTGCCATAATATCTCTTTACCTGGTGAATTATGTTACGAATTTCCGCCGGTACAGGAAAGTTTCTTTCTTCTTCGCTATCATCTTCCGGTCCAGGGAAAGGTCTCGCTTCCTGTTGTTCGTTGGAACCATCCGGTCGTTGACGGCCCTCGATATTTCCATGCTCCAATAGATTTCGTACCTCTATTGGAAGTGGAAGTCCTAAAGGAATGGGTTGAGCTCCTTCCGGGAACGGTTTGAATTCCTGAACATTCTGAAAAATAATATGAATAAAATTTTAAATTTTAATCATCTATGTCTGAGAGAGAGAGAGAGACATCTAGCAGAAATGTTTCAAATAAATTACCTCGCGGCGAGCACCATCTGGTATTTGTACGGGTACAGGTCTCGCTTCACCGGTGATATGTTGAATGATATTCTTAATCTCTAGAGGTACTTGTTGGATAATCCTTCGAATTTCGAACGGAATTCCTTGGAAGGGCGAACGTTGTCTTTCTGTAACTTGAGGCTGCGGTTGGGGTTGGGGTTGTGGCTGAGGCTGAGCTTGAGGCTGAGGTTGCATCTGAGGTTGCATCTGAGGCTGCATCTGAGGCTGCATCTGGGGCTGCATTTGAGGCTGTACTTGCGGTGGTATCTGAGGTGGACGTTGTTCGGTTTGCGGGATCAATACATGAGGAATAATCCTTTGCTCATGAATCTGAGCTTCTGGCTGCGGCGCTGGAGGAGGCATCATAGCTGGTCCTTGTTCTTGACCATATGCTCCAGTTTGTTCGACTTGTTGATACATCAGAGGTACTTGTGGTTCCTGAGGCATTGGTGGTCGCATACCTCTCATTGGATTCACCGGGAAATGACGCAATTCGATGGGGATTCGACGCAGCTCAACCTAAATGAATTTCAATTAGTCGTTGTAAATTAAAATGTAATCACATGTGCTATCAATGTAAAAACAAGTGCTATCGCTTATAATTATTCAAACAATTGGACACCGATGATCGATACCAAGAATTTAAAAAAATTAATATTTCTGTTATTATTAATATAAAATACACTGACTTGTGGTCCCATCGCAGGATTTTGTGGTCCCATCATGGGCGTCTGTGGTCCCATACGTGGAGGCCTCATTTCCATAGTTACCTGAGGGATATTTCGCAATTCAGGGGGAAGAATACCAGGTGGGATGTGATTAAGTCCGCGTGGGTCGCTAAGTGGTAACTGTTGCATGTCAGGAACTTGATATTGAGTGTGCACTTGATATTGATGGTAAGCTGGGTTCTGCTCCTGAGATTGAAGTGGTACTTGGACGGTTCCCAATGGAATAATAATTGGCGTGAGCATCTCTTGATCTTGTTGTCTGAAAATCAAGCATATTTTGAATGTTAATATGGAACTCAATTGAATGTAAATTCAATTAAACTTTAAATTCCGATTATTCATACTCTTGATGAGGATTGCCAGATTCGCACAAAATGGCGACACGTTCTCCGCTCAGTCTTTGGTAGCGAGAATCAGTATTGTTATCAATATTATTGTTGTTAGCACCGTCCATCACTTGATCGGCCCTTCGTCTTTCAACAACGCAAGAAACTCTGCTGCGTGCCTCTTGGATCAAAGTCTAAAAAATAAAAGTAATCAAATATACATATATCCATATATATATATCCATTTGTAGATTTTCGTCGACTTTCAATAAAAATTCCGTTCTCTTTCGATCTATTAATTTTTCGAAATCCTACTTACGCCCGCAATTTCATCAAAATCGAGTTGAAGGGGCAATTTGATGTGCACGGGAGGAAAATCGTCGTCATCGTAGTCATCGTCATCATCGTCATGGTCACCGCTTTCGTTGTCTGACTTTGAATTGTTCTCATCCTCCTTGTGGACTTTGACGTCCTTGGTGTCTGGCTCTGCTTCTTTCTTCACTGGTGTTTGCTCAGCGAGAGATTGTTGAACCTCCTTCGTTTCGCTCGTATCCTACACACAGTGACGAAATATTCCTTAATACCTTTCGTTTCGTAATTTCTTTATTAACAAACTTTAAAATCATTAATAACGAATAACTTGTTAATCATTAATTCCATATAAAAATGCCGACCATTTAATTCGCAAGTATCTCATAAATTTTACATATTATCATTAAAGTACGATGCAACATTCAATTATTCTCTACGTTTCAAAATAAAACCTATATACAATTTTTACGTCTGTCATTAAACTGCTGATTTATATACAAATTCATATTTTTACGAACAAAGACTTATTTTCTCATAAATGTGGCAAGAAATTCTGTATTAAATTTTAAAAAAACCTTGTAAAGCTCAAAATAGTTTAAATCTCGCGTAGTGTTGGCTCTTAGCGAGTTAGCAAACAATCAGAATCCAGTTTCGAATGACTATATGATAAAGTATGTAGGTACTAGGCTTCTAGTGAGACTAGATGAGAACCGACCATAAATAACTTCTTCCGCCTAGGAGGATTTATTATATGTTGGAAGATTATACTCGGTTAATCCAACGTTTCATCCTCCGTTCGTGTTCGATTTCCATCGTTCTCGCCGAGGTTATAGTGCGATAACACGAGGAGAGTTCACTTTCACTCGCGACCCGATGTCGCGATCAGGAAGAAAACGAGTTGCGTCAACGGATGATTACTATGGCGATATTTATTCAACTTTCGAAGCCTTAAGGAACGGCTCGACTTCGTTCTGTACTCGGCTCGTTGGGCCTTCCTTCAATTTCTCTCATCAAGGAGAGACGTTTAAAGACGAGAGGACGCGATCCAATTATTTCACTGTGATTATTGGTCGGTTTTTTAATTAAAACATAATCACTGCTAACAATGGCGGTATCGGAGCAATAAATGTATCGTGATACGCTCTAGTTCCGACCGCGATTTCATAAATTCTGAATAAAGTTGTATTACACGTTCTGTTAGCAACGCGACGATCGCTCCTCGGATTTTTGTGGCTTAGTTTTGTTCTTATTTCGGTAAATATAAAGATTTTAACTTAGTGATATCAAAATGAAAAGTTGCATGGTTGTATTACCTTCTTCAGATCTAACTTAAAATAGAATGGCTCAGAAATGGCCAAAAATATGCGATTAAACAACATTCCCAACACATTTTTAATGGATTCTTTGACCATCATTTTATTCTTCGTCGCGGACAGAAACTGCAGGATTTAAAAGTGTTAAAAAATTATTAAATTATCAAATTGAAGTCAAATTACTAAATTGAAGAATTATTAAATTACCAAATTGAAATAATGCATCAAAAATTGTTTCGCGTCAAGTTAGTAATGACCATTGAGTAACTATGTAGACCGCAGTTGTAAATCAGGAAACAACGTGAAACGCGTATTTGGCCAACGGCGATAGGAAGGAAGTTGCCGGTCAGCGCATACTAAACGAAGTTACATCAGGTTCTGACGAGCTTGGACGTTTTCACAGTTTTCCGTTGGTTAAAAGGCAAAAGAAGGGCCCTCTCGCTTCACCCGTTCAAGTGACAACTTTCTAGAATATCGGTGAACGTAATGAAAGGTAGCTGGAATAGCTTGGCTACCGACCAGCTTCTGGTTTTCGCAATTCTAGGCTCGCTGAAATAAACTTCGATCTTCCCTACGTACCGATTCGCAATCGAGAGGTATACGTTTGATCGTGTACTCGAGTATACGAGAAAGTTCTACCATTCCAAAAAGACGTGCATTATTTTTTTTTCTTGCGTTCGAGTAATAAGAACAAGAAACCGCATTGATATTTTGTTGCATAGAGGTTTGCATCTTGCGATCATAAGTGCTGAAACACTAGGCGTGAAAATGATTTCTGATTCGACGGAATTAATTTGAACTTTTTAAAGAAACAAAAACATGGTTATAGTGCGTATATTTACTTTCATCTAAATTTCCATTTTGTTTTAATTTGAAATTTAAAAAAAAATATCATGAGCTTAAAGAAAGTTGAAAAAAGAACGCAACACGCTTTCGCAGTATATGTATATATACACTTCAAGGACTGTTAATGCTATATTTACGCTAAATCGAATTGTTGTTGCGTCATAAAAGGAAAAATTAATATTAAAGTATAACGATGCCTACTTTAAAATACACTTTAATTGGCAATTTATTTTAACTAGTAGAAACAAAAATTTATGAACTGTTATTTTTCAAGAAAATAAAAGTTAAATGGATTCTAAAAAGAAAGAAGGAAAATAATCTGTAATCTTAATCGTAACATCGTAGAAAGGAAACCAAGGTTTCCCGAGTATAAAATACGAAATATCGAAATGTAATAACAAAACTTATTGAACATTTTTTTGGTAAAATCAAAAATTCCAATAAAAAAAAGAAAAAAAAGAAATTGACAAGCAGTCAATTCTAAAGTTGAAATAACTCCCGAAAATGGAGGAAGAAAAAAATCTGCAATCACTGCAAGCGATTGCAAGTGGATGGTAGACGGTACCGTAACAGACCGAGCGAGCACTTTCCACTTAGGAAATTGCTCAGGATGTAGAAACGATTTTGCGGTGCACGAGCGACAACCTGTATAATCGTCAAGCTAGAACGAGACGAAGCAAGTGAAATTTCTTAACTCTGCGCCAAACGTACAGGTGCGTCGTTTCTTCGCTTCATAACACTTTTCTTCGTATTTTATCAAAAAGTATTCGTGACTTGCATTAAAAGAACGATGTAATTTTTACAGAAATCAACCGTGAAGTTCCTGTTTCATACAAAATCACTGTCTGAGAACGAACAATGTACAGCACACGTGATGGTTATGCGATAACAATCAATTTTGCAACGTCGATCGATCGACGCTGATTTCTAATTCTGCGCGACGATTCGTGCGTATGTATGAACGTCAAACGATACTCAACTATCGAAATTTCAATCGAATTATTATACCAAACGCTTGTAGAATACTGTTTAGCTACTCGATAAACTAGGCAGGTATACAAGAAGAATTCGTTTGAGAAATTTTGTTCGAAATTTTTTATCTGAACTAATTAATTAAAACGAATGGAGAAAGAAAAAAATTCCTTAAAAATAAAAGATACACCGTTCAAGTCTTACATTGATTAAAGATAAAAATATCAGAAAGATATACAACATATAATTTTATATAACGCGCTTTCTTCCTCCAATCGTGCCTAAATTGATCTAAACCACCAGATTGAGTATTCTTTGTAGATTATATTTTCTACTAATATATCTAACATTTTAAAAGTTCAAAAGAATTCACTAGGGAAAGGGAAAGAACAAAATTTCTAGATTAGATGTTTCCTCAAATCTAAAACGAATTCGTCATTGTTCGATCACTTTGCATCGCACGCTTATTTCACAAACGCTTCGTCAAGATGCTCTACGGAACGCATTTACAATTTTACTTTCGAGTTGGTCGAAGAACTGGGCCAAAGTATTTCACGAGGAGAAAAGGAAATCGACGAATTTCGCGTGCAATATGCGAAAGAAGAGCAGAAGAGAGCATACAACTCGAAGAAATCGGTACTGCAACGTGTAGAAAGCACGAGCGAGAGAAAGAGAAGCTCACGACCACGCAGTCCCACAGGCTTTCTTTAGAAATCTTGCCAACCCCTTCTGCGAGCTGCCTATCAATTAGCGAGCCATTATGACCGGTAATCATCGTAGTTAAGCGACGTGCACACTGTCAGTCTTACATTACAGTACGCGTTCTCAATGATGTTGATTTGCACTCGCGTCCTTTCATCGCTCGGAAGATGGAAATCGACGACACACTTTTGCATCAGCCGCGTAGTGTGTTAGTCGAAACCAGTTCCACGTTTTAACAGTTTTTACATTTTTTCCAATGCGTGCCATTACGAGTTATTTCTCACAACCAAACGAAATCAACTATCGTAGCTTTATCGCGATCTTCCGATGCGAACAATTGACACAGCGCGTATTTTTATATGAGTTCGTATTTTTGCGGATACGACTGAAAAAAATAAAATAATATTCAAATAATAAGATAGATCCAAAGTAGAGATATATTGTATTTTATTTATTTTGTAAATTATTTTGCGTTTGAATATTGCATAAATGCATAAAAGTCTGCAGTCTAATAATGAGTATATAAGAAGAGAGTATGAGAGATTGCGATTGACTACCAAATATGGTAAGATAAATTATTGCTATTCCCCGGGAGGGGATCCGTGATGTGCTGCGCTTTAAGTTGGAAAAATTAGCTTTCAGATATCAAGAACGCGAAGCCAATAATACTGTCAGTGATGTATTTTTTAATACGAGATAGGCCTGATTGTGAATGTGACAAAAAACTGGTCAACTGAGTAAAAAATGTGATGAAAACGCGTGTTTTGTAAAAATTCAGTATTGAATAAAATTTTCGACTCGATCCTTCCAACAAATCTTTGGTTTATTGATCGATATCAATTTTGAAATCTCTAACAACTCTGACATCTTACGTAATGAATAAATTGTACAAACACCACATTTAAGTTGAGGAAACATCCAACTTTGTAGATGAAACAACAAAAGGATAATTCAATAAACGAAGAATTAATTGACAAATATTTCAAAATATTTCAAAATTATTCTTCGTCTGAACTAAAAAAAAAAAAAAAAACTGCATTCTATAGTATTCCACATTCTACGAAGAGACGAACGATTTAAAATCTAGCCACGACAAGGAAAAGTGAAATTTAGAAGATTCCCGTGAGAGAGCGAGGGAATTTTCTAATCTAACGCCAGGATCGCCATCACTGTATGTCTGCGCAAACACAGGTACACGTACGCGCAGTCAGACAGATAGAGCACAATGTGCCAGACGAGTGAAAATCATTCTTGATAATTGATAAGGAGCAGTTTCTATCATCAAGGTGATGCAGCATGTGAACACAACACCTCAGACACGAACGGGTAACAATACAGTTAGTTTGCAGAGAGAAAATCTTTTTAGAGAACGTTCACCTTGCTGCTGGCGCGTGCAACGGGCAACCCACTTTCCGTTGTGCTACGTAAGTACCTTTCCATCGAGAGTCGCAAAAATGCGCCGCAGCATCCTCCTCCGGATGCTTTCATATCTTTAGGCGATTTAAGGTGAAATATTCTCCGCTAAAAAATTCAACAGTGGGCGTGGAAAAGTGTTCGCGCGCTCGATGAAAAATCCCCGACAATTTGAACTCTTATCATTCGCGAAGAAAAAAAATCACTCGACAAATTTGCGAAGGGAGGACTTTTGAAGGTTTTGAAGGAAATGGTGAATTTAGTTACGAGAACAAATTTTCAGTGTCCGAAAAGACGACTGAACTTTTACAAAGGTATTTTTAAACTCTCGAAAATGAAAAAGAAAATCGTAGAGCAAATTTGAAGGGATGTAAGAGCTGTAAAGGTATGAAAGACCTTGACGGTAGATTTAGTTATAAAAGAAATCTTTCAGTGTCCATAAAGACGTTTGATGTTGCAAAATTATTTACACACTCGATGAAAAACTGTACGCACTTTGAAGCTTCGCGTTTTAAAATGAATCCAGAGAGATTATTGTACGATTTTTCCTTTGGGAAGTTGCAGCAATCTAAAATATCGACAAATTTCTCATTCTCACACTCGGTGAAAAAATTAGTAATAATCGGACAATTATCGACGCGCAAATCGATCGTAAGCAGGTAATTATGACAGCTGCTGAGAAATTTGGAAAAAAATATTGAATGTCAATGCTGTGCACGTGTTAATCAGTTTAGAAGATATTACTGTTTCGACATGTGGTTAGTAGGCTGAAGATGTTTATACATTTATACAAACAAAGTGTATATCCAGAGTAAATTACTTTTTGTCTAAATCCTATTTTTTCAATCACGTCAAAAGAAAAAAAAAAAATATATGAAATTTTCCAACATTCATTTGAGAAAAATTCATTACTTAGTAAAATTGTTAAAGAAAAGAAAATAAATTCATGGCTATGCTCAAACTTTCTATTCGTGTTTAACTTGTTTATCTGACTTGACTTTGAAAAGTAAAGGAAAAGGAAACGGCGCAACGTGTGACAAGTACGAAAAAGTAGGAAAAAGAAAGAAAATGAATAAATCCAAGAAAATAATAGAAAGTAGTGGAATCTCGACGATTTTCCCCGGTAGAAGGCTGCATAAACACTGGATAATTTTCTTTCCTCCGTTACGCAAAAATTAGTTCCAATCGAACGGCTCGCATATACCGGAACGTTTCATAATGCATTCCCCTCGAATGCAGAAAGAAAGAAAAAAAAAAACACACAACGTTGCGTTCAGTTTACTTAAAAACTCCTTTTATCGTCGATAAACACATTTACGAATAAACACGAATTGACGGAAATGATGAAGTGTATTTGCAGATAAAACGACGTGTAAATTACATTTGCTATTAATCCTTGGAAATGAAAAAAAAAATATACAAACAAATTGCCTGTCCAGCTGACTCTTTTATTCTGGAGGCATCGATTCTTCGTCGGTATTGCGCAAATCGCGAAACGGTGATTAATGTCAAGGCGATCAAAATTACAAAAAGACGATCTTCCTCGAAGATACAACACGGAGAAACACGAGTAATCTAAATGATCCGAAAGGATTTAAATTTACAGTTCATAGTAACTGTAAATTGAGGATTGTATTCTGGAAACGGGTTTTAAAAATTCCATGCCCTGCAGACAATTACTGACTCACGATGCTTTGATGGACTTTGAAGTCTTCGCAAGGGAAAATAGTCATTGCCTTAGTAAGTAGTTTAATTAAAATATAAAAATATAATAATGACGCTCGAGAACGTACTACTTCTTTTTAATTAACACTTCTTTATTGGGAGAATATTAAATATTCTTCCAATTAAATATAAATATCCTATTATACCATGTTAAATATTCTTCTAATTAAATATAAATATTCTATTATTCTATTGACAATGTATAATTTTGAGTATTCTGATATAAATAATCTACAAATATTTTACTATTAAATACATTCTCATATAAATATAAATGTTAATAATATTCTATTATAAATATTCTGCCACACTAATTGTAAGTATTTTATTATAAATTTTTCACATTTGTTTTTTATATCCACAAAAGAAATTAAAAACTCGACGAAGTTGAAAATAATTCTAGATAAAATTCCTTGAAAAATTTCTACTTCCAAACATTTATTTTCCATTAGTAATATCATTTCCAAGAAACAAAACTAATTGTCAAATATAAAAGACTTTTATAAAAATATTCAGACTCTACAAACGTGGTAAGACGAAACAGAAAACCAAAATTAACATCGATTGTTGGCGGAGAGTCGAGTGTGCGGCTTCCTCCGATGAACTTTCACTTGTTAGCAGGAAAAGAGAATAGACGCTAATGCTCGTCGTGAGGTGTTTAACTTTCAACGTGCGTGATTAATTAGCAAGTGTGAATTTTCTCTCTCTCTCTCTCTCTCTCTCTCTCAAATTACACCGCGGGCGAAATGTGATACGAGAAGAAAAGAAATTCTTTCCATTTCATATTATTTCCCCGGCGCGACGTTCATTATATGAACGTTTCTACATGTTGCTGAACGCTCAACTGACGTGAATATGTAGCATGTAGTTTCCGGTTCGTTTAAGGCAGTTGATAGAAAGTAAGATCGGCTTACGAGACACGAATGCCAATCTAATAACGTATTTTTATTGCCGCGTGTGTGTGATTCCAATTCCAAAGTGAAAATCTGCCATTGCATGATAAATTAATAAAATACAACTCACGAAAGACAAATAAGTGAAGTAATTTTACAACAGAACAAAGTGTAGAGATTTCAATTCCCTTATTAGAAATGAATAATGTTAATTCTGTCTTGAAATGTGCAGAGATCATCTAAATTTGAAAAGCCATTAAAGTATTATACAATTATTGTACAAAACTTTACAATTCCCAAGTCATGCATAAGGCATTTCTTTCAATAACATTCAATGCTGTAACAAAATAAAAAAAAACATATTTCTCAATAAAGAGAATGTCACTCCTCAAAATATATTACCCAACAATTATTTGTCAAACTTTTCATTTCACAATCGCAGCTATTTTTTACTTTAACCAAATAAAATTCTTATTCTTTCCTTTCAACGTCGCTCAATGGTTGAAAAATCGTTATTTTCACAGAGAGATAATTTGATTGTGAATTTTAAATGAAGTTTGTTGAGAATCGATTCATCATCCTGGATTGCTTTCTAGGTTATGTGACTAAAAGTATCGTCACGCCTTTGGTCTTTTTGTAAATTCTCCTTAACGCGGATGGCCAAACGAACGTAGGAGTCGAACACGTTCAACCGGTGGTCATCTAGTGGAATCCTAGATGGAAATTTTTTACGAAGTTTTTTTTAAATCAGACGTTCGTTGTCCTTGTTCCACAAGAAGACGAAGCGCGAGGAGCGTTTGCACGCTCCGATTGGTCTGAGAACGTCCTCGTTTTAACACCGTAACACATGTACTTTTTATCACGTGTTAATAACAACTGCCTCCTTCTCGACTCGTTTAACCTCGAGAAAATTATAACGATCGTTCGAACGGATCGAGAAACGTGTCCAACTCGAATAGTCAATTAGACTTTGATCGAAAATGAATATTGTTATTAGAATATTTTAGTAGCGAATAATTCACTTGTTGACAGAGTGAAAATTATCCATCTAACTGATGAAATGATGAAAATTATTACTCGTTAAATTATCTAGACTATTAACAGTTTGACTAATTTAAATTTTTCTCATTACGTAAATTCTGATTCTGGCGTTGTATTTTCGAAAAGAAACTAACAATTTAAAAAATGGAAGTTTCATTTTTGTTTCTCTTTGCCAAAATAGAAATGGAATCTCGCGAAATTTCGAAACAGTGAAAACAGTGAAAATCTTGACCAACGGAATTTAGCAATCGTTCAAGACTAAAAGGAAAATCTCAAACTGTTTTCATTAAGCTTCAAAGTGAATGATCCTGCGTCGTAAACCTTCGAAACGGAAGATTCGCGAGTGGAAAGAGGCAAAAAGGTGATTTCCTGTTTCGCGTTAAAATCACTGGCACATCGTGGAACGTAACCTGAATTACGTAATTCGCTGTTGCGGTTCTCCTTGAACGCAGCTCCTAGCACCGGCGAGTACCGTTCCTGGTGTGTTTCTCGCGTTTTGCCCGTTCCTCCTCCTCGCCTCGCTACTCCTAGCGCGCTCGATGCTGGAATTAATTGTCCTTCCCTTCCTACTGATAAATCCATCGCGTGGCCATTCCTTTGCATACAAAGGAATCCCTCGAAAGACAACGATTTACGAGCGAGAAGTACGAGCGTGCAGCTACGAGGAACGTGAGCTGGCGGAGAGAGCTCGTCTCTGCAACGATTAATCCTTAGTACCGACCGGGCATTGAAATCACCGACGAGCGATCGAAACGCGCGATGCTGAATAATTGAATTCCCGGTCGCGCTCCATCGATTCTCACGGTGTTCCTGCGATTAATTGCACCGCAAAACAAATTAGATCGATTTCGGCTTTAACTAGTCGCGAGTTGAATTATACCGCCTATTGAGACGTAATGCGTGGGAGATTAATTAATTTCGTCCGGACGTTTGAATTCTCAGCTACGGAAGATCTAATGATGGGTTTGTAAGCGTGCCGTCATTGGATTTTTTTTTTTCAAACATTGTCGTGTGAAATTAATCTCGTGTAAAT
>KQ435732.1:2482744-2515895 GCA_001276565.1 Melipona quadrifasciata | reverse complement strand
AGAAAGATACCAATTAATATTAATCTAATCGATATAATTAATCAAAGAAATTGAATACAGACGGAAAGTAATATTATTACGAATACTATATTTTGGAGACTATATTTTTGTTCTCATCGTGTGTTTCCGATACATAATGCATACTTTTTCGCGTTTAAATGTCCCGTAAAAGATGGAAGTTTCAAGATCAATAACAGTGAGTCCTTGTTTCGTTTGTCATTGTACAGTATTATTTTTCAAATTCCTCTACATACGTGTGAAATGACTCAAACGTCTCGTACTTGTCCCCATTTTAATAGCAATTAAGCGTCGATTAAAGGTAATTGTAGAAAGCTGTAACTCGGCGAAGAAAATAGCGAGATTCGAAACGTGTCGTTCGATACTGACGATGATAAAGGTCTGATGATAATTAAAGTTTCTTCTTGCAATAATCAATAATCGTAAATATAGATATAGTAAACTTAAAATAAAAACCATTGTAGCCGTGTGATACAAGATGTGATACTTCACTGAAGATTCGAGTAAGATAGCAAAACTTCCATAGACTTCGAGATGAGGAACTGAAATTTGCGTGTCGAGTTCCGATTTATCCATCTCTCGTTTTGCCAACGAAACTGCACGAACGTCCTGTCTCGATCGTAAATAGTTGCACGCTTTCTAAATTTCTGACGCTTTGTAAATAATTTACTCATTAATGGAGCTGCTTCGATTATTTTCATGGACGGTAAAAGAACTTTGTAATTATCGTTTTTCTGATATTTCCGATCGAATAACGACAATTCAAAAATAATTTTACATACATAGTGATTTCAATGTAATTGTCGAATGTTCAATTCTTTGATCAGTTTAAAAAGAAAAGAAACTGTAACATTGAAGTGATTTTCAGAGAAAGTTTTTAATATCGTTAATTCTAACTTTACTTGCTGCAACAAATAATTCAAAGCGCAATAGTGCAAAACTTATTTATTACAGTTCTTTCACTTTCCCATTTTATAAAATTTTGATGTCACAACGTTAAAATATAAAATTAAATATTAAATTAATAAAAAATACCTGCAAGCTTTCTCAAACATGAAGAGATATGAAATTACAAAGAGTATAAACCGACGCGATCAATTCGTGTAAAATCGGCTAACCGATCAAGGAACAACGGTCGTTCCTTAAATCAGGTTTTGCGACTTTATAGATGAAAATGTTGGTGATAAATCATAATAAATCATGGTAGTTCGTTATTGTTAGTAATATCGGAGTGAATACCACAAAGGAGGGTGTGACCATAGATCAGGCACGATCCTTTCTTTCCATCCGTGTGCCGTGAGAAGCGATTCTTCCTCGCTGTCTCATCATAAAAGGCGCGTTTTCAATGTTTCAGCATTAAAATTTAACATCGGATAGTTTACAAACTCCTCGATCATATTAACACGAACGATTATTATGTGTATATACTAGTGACAAACAATTCCACGTTTGCCACATCTCCTTTTTCTTATAAATTATTGTAAATAATATTACTAAAATTGATTATTAAAATAATATGACGCTATCGTGATTGTTGCAATGATATAAAAATAAAATACGACAATTCTCTTTTTTAAAACAGAAATCAAATTAATGGACGAGCGAAACATTAACTGAGAAACGAAAGGAAATATTACAATATTTATATGAATAATTCCGATCTTAACTTTCAGTTTAGCACCGATCCTCGGTTGATTTCTTTTTCTCAACCTTATCATTGAAAAACTTCATCGCAGCAAAGGAACAACCATTCCGCTTTCTCGTTTGACTTTCACTTTCATTTTTAAACATACTTTTACCTGACTTTTGCATCTCTTGCAAACGCGCGATTAATCGAGCGTGATGCTGATCCTTTTTAGATGAGTAGTTCATGTCAAATCTAGAAATCAATTGCTTCGAAAGGTTTAACTGTTTTAGGCACTCAACGCAAGATAAACTGAACAAAAATTGACTTATTATATCGTTTTCCCTTTGCACAGTGTCGATAAATATAAATAATTGACAAATTTGCAAGTTACAGATTATAAACTTTCTCACTTTAAAGAGTTTTTCTCCCGTTTTCATCGTCAAACTTGACGATAATTGTTATATGTTTCATTGGAAACTTGTAATTTGTAATTGCAAATAAAATCTTGCAAAATTCAATTTTTGCAAGATTATCCCGGTCTTCGCATAATTTTTGATATGATACGTTGGAACTTGCAATTAGTATGGAAGGATATTTTTAACAACGCTAGCAACTTGTAACTTGCGATTAACGTCAGTTAATTCAAAATGTGCAAAATAGTCCTGGTTTTTCATATTTCACTGATATTGTTTGACCGAGTGTTTAAGACCTCTTCGAGACTTTTAAGCATTGGTATTTCTCAATTCTTCTAGCCACGTGAAGCAAATTGATTCCTTTGTTCCAGCGTTAATCCTATTATCGCCGTTCTCGCGGCGTTTCCCTTCCTTACTTTCCACCATACACCGAAACGGCTGCACTCGACTAGAAAGGATCGTTGAGAACTGATTGATCAGCCGGCTGATCTTCTACAATCGGTTAAAATCGAGGTGAAAATTTAGAAATCGCGAAAGCTGGTGCAGCGTCGAACGAGCGAGACAGAATGCACCAGGGGGCCTCTTCGTCTAGAAATTTTACAACAAGAGAAGCCTTTTTAGACTCTTACGCGCAGGAGAGCCTACTTTGCTCAGTTGAAAGTACAAATCGGTGTCTTGAAATAATGTATCAACAGATCTTTTCAAAGAGGGTCCCTTAGTCGGCGTAGCCGAGTGTTCTTCGACTTTTAGCATAATCGAGACAGGATCGATAAGTGATACTAACAAGTGACATTGAACAGCCTGCGCGTTTGGCGACGGCTGGCACACACATGCTGGCTTATCGTATCGATTTTCATACAAGTGTGCAGGATTAGGAAAATGGTCGTATTGCCTAAAAACAGGGGTATTTTTTTCTCAAGGATTTGGCCACACGGAATGGGGAAGGCAATGATTCCTTCTGGTAAGAGGACTGTGAGACGAACAGGACGGCACTTACCTCAGAGAACTTCTGAAGTGTACATGTGTTTGAAAAGAAAAAAAAGAGAAAGAAGAAAAATTTCTGACACGTTAGAATTGTATTTAGCATCCAGCCTTCTTGCTCTCTTTTCTGCCATATTTTTTCATTTATTTTATACACTTTATTCTTGTAAGAAGATATAAAGAAATTCTTTACTGAATTTTAAATGAATCACATAGTTGGGAATTAATTTAATTAATAATTCTAAGTACTGATTCTTGTAAATACGAACACGACTTGTGCATTTTCAGTACAGAATAAAAAAATCAAGAATTTCTAAATAGATTGTTGGCAATTGAACGAACTTGTTTTTCTTTTCAATCAAACAGATTACAAGAAATTTAAAATATAATACTTTTATAATAAATTTTCAATGATTTCATTTTTCTATTTCATGAAAAATTGTGAAATATTACACAAAGTAATTCCTTTAAATATATTTAAACTACTGTAATTTATCCAGATAAAAGTAATCTCTTTTTAACAGGAAGATTATATGACTTCGATCTGACTATATTTTTATAAAGGCACGAGTACCTACCTGAACGAGGGCTTCAGGTTGCAGATGCTTCAAGAATTCACCTTGCTGATACGTAATCGATGATGGTTGCTGTTGCTGCTGCTGTTGCAACCTAAGCTCAGCTTGCATCGCGGCTATCGATTCAGGGGTGCAAGATGCTCGCGCTTGGACCCAAGATCCTGCAAGGATGAAGCTTCCAAGGACCACGGACATTGTCACCAAGGTGACAGCCGCGATTCTTGCAATTTGAACCGCCGTACTCTTTGGCCTAATGTACGCCTGCGAATAAATAAATAAATAAAAGTTTCAGCCGAATTCCAAGGTAAAAGAGATAGTGTTATAAATGTTTATTATATGACAACATAACGAAAGGCAAACACATTCTACATGCGAAAACAGTTTAAAATCATGCTATTTTGTCTGGTCAAAAATTACTCACGCACGTCTTCGAGGAATTTTCGTCTGCAAAAGAAGCTTCGAATAGTTTCAATAATTTTGGATTTCTAATTACATTCTTTTATGTATTGTCGATCATTTTTCTATTAATCTTTGTAAAATTAACTACGGGAATAATTGAGATAATCTTGTGTCTAATTTAAACGAAAGTAAATAAAAGAAAAGAAGAGCAACAAAGATATTTTTTGTATTTTAAAATTAAAAATTAGTGTTGTACGATGACTTGACAGAAATTAGAATTTATCGAGTCAAACGTGGTTCCACGATGTAATGTTGCACCGATTTATAAAATAATAATATCATTGTTAACTTACTATTCCGATTTAATTATAAAATTGAAACAAATATATCCGGGTAACAGGTTCGGCGCGGAGCAGTTTGGTTCAATATAAGTACCGGAGTAAGTGTACCTCTTGCAATCTGAATCCAATTACTCGACATTTTCCGCCGTTTCTATTCTTGTCGTTTCTATTTTATGTTAATCAAACACACATAAGTGTATATCTCTGCGATTATATCGCGTGTGTTATGTTTGGTCGCCATAGACGAAGAAAGGAATAACTAAACTTGACTTCCGTGATGATCTCACTGAAATAAGCCAGTAAATTTAATTACATATCCCATCAAGGTTTTTTTTTCAATCATCTCATGCTCATTCCTTTGTGCGATTTCTAATATAGTTATAGTTAGTTCTAACATAGAATTTCTTCACTTTGAAATTATTTCCTACTTCTACGTGTTACAGCTCAGAAACATAATTTATATTATTTATAGGATATTGAAATTGAACTGACAACTATGAAATTTAAATAATTTTACCATTAATTTTATGATTGAAATATTGAAGTAAATAAATGAGAAGATCTTTATTTTTGAAAAATAATCTGCGTCTGACATCGTTATCTTTCTTATCTCCCTGTTTTTTGGCACATGTAACTAATCAAATAATAAAAGCGATTCAATGCAAATGAGATAATTTACATCAAAACATTGTTCCTTAGTGTGAGCACAAGTCTCTCGCTCGTTTATTGTCTCATTAAATATTTGCACGTCTGTTTTATGTAATAACTCACATCGGATTGGGATTATGATTCACTGAAATGAATTATAATTACCTGATAATTTAAAAACAAAGTGTCACAAATTGTAGATCCAACATTTATCACTTTTTTAAATGAGACTTTGACACGATTTTTTTAATTCTTTCATTTTTCCTAAAATGAATTGAAACTGCAATTACTTGTAGCATTAAAAATGAGTCGAACTTTTTTCCTTCTAATCTTCTTAACGCTGCTAAATGAACGACTAAAATCTCACTTCTAATTGTGAAAAAATGGAGCTTGGAAATTGGCAAATTTCAAAACTAAAATTCTAAGTAACGCTTATTGATTTCTCCATTCAAAGGGAGATGAGAATTCGCTGTAAACGCGGCGCGTTTCTGCAAACACGACAGACGCGTGCATTGTAGTTACTAAATATGCACAAGAATCATTACAGGATAATGTAGTCAATGCAAAATGTGTACGCGCAGAGTGCAATCGCACGAATGTGTGTGGAACTTCATGCTGGCTAGCCAACCGAGTCGAGGTCTTTTGTCGTTTCACGCTCTCCTTTCGCGTGGTCTCGCGCCATTCCCACTTCGCGAAGCTAATCGCGGGAAAAAGTGAAAAATGGAATTGGAAAATCTCAATGTTTTTTTCTGGCACTCGTTTCTCTTCCACCGTTCATACGATCCTTTGTTACTTGCGAAATTTACTTTTAACAAGACTGGTTGGTTTATTTCGATACATTGGAGAATCAATAAAAACAATGATTTTCACTGACAAATGGAAATAGACGAATCACGAATTTCAGAGAAAGTCGAGTGACGAAATTAAATTTTGTCCTGTGTTTTGTTCGAGATGATGATTAATGTAATTTATCTAATGATAAACAACTGCTTAAATAATACATCCGAGTTCATTAGCAACTAGACGAATTTTTAATTAATTTAGAAAAAGTTCAACAATAAAATTTTGTTTTGTATTTTGTTTAAAATAGTAGCAAACTGTCAATTAGATCAGTGTGATTGATCTTCCAATAAGCGGCTAAGTAAAGTATATACTTTGACGAACATCCCTTAACTATGAGTCTAACAATGAGAAGAAATCTTAGATCTCATTGATCTCATTTTCAGCAACCAAGCATGAAGATCATGCCAACAATACCGCAATTTTCTGGGCATCAACTACCCGTACAAAATTAGTTTAGATCGGTGTGAAGATGAGTGGCTGAAGTGAGATGTAGAAACAGTAGCTAGTCACGGAAATAAATCCGATGAAGTAAGACTGGCTGCTCGATAACTGTACTTTGACACTATTATTTTACGCCTTGAACTCGTTCTGCTGCTCAAAGACTCTCTGAATCAGAAAAATTTGTCACTGTCTTTAAGATCTTATTTGTCCTTCGATATAGATAAACTCGTGTTAATTATAACAAGCAACATCCAGTAATTAATTGATTAGTGATTTTCTACGTCTAGATATAATATTTTAATTAATTAATTAAGAAGAGCAGAGTAAATAGTCTGGTAAAGTAATTCGCGTGAAAAGTGAATACGGTTTTGACAGATTGCATGAAAACGAACATGAAAATAGAAATATAAAATGTACATATAAATTGAAAATATTCTTGTAATTTGATTTTCTAACAAAGTTGAATGTATATATCTTTGATATTTTGAAAATTTATTTTTGTACGGAACGAAGTCATAACTGAAACTATAAAGGGAGCTTAAAATTAAAATATTAAAATTCATTATGATGTTTAATAAATGAAGTACCTACCTATTTAATTGTATTCATAAAAATATAAACTTGTAAGTTGTGTGTTAATTAATGGAAATTTTTCAAATATTAAATTTATATTATTACGGTTCTCAACTTCCGAATCAACTCTCAAGCATTAATACACTGAAAAACATGAAAACATGACGTCCAGTAGGTTCGAAATAGGTACTTTTACCCGTAGAGTAAAGTATTCTCCTCATCGTCATTTCGACATCGATTGCACTACGTAAATAATCAGGAAGAATCCCGTGAGATTAACGATAAAACGACGTACCAGTTACCGTGAAGATAAATCACCGATGTACATCATGCGAAGAAATTTACATACTACACCGATTAGCTACGAGTTTCAACGTTTCAACGTGTTTCGTGCGTCGATTTATTTTACTTCTAGTCCAGCTCGCCTCTCTTATGAATAAGCATCGTAAAGAACAGACTAGTAAAAAGTTTTTCATTAAGAGGAGCGACATACAACTTCAAAACCCTTTTTCATAGAATAAGGGAAATTGCAACAATGCCCGTAAGAAATAAAAAGAGTAGTACAAAAGGGAGAAGTGCCAAGTTTTCAGTATTTCTCGGAAAACGAAAATTTATCTTTCAATATGTAATATTCACACTCTAACTTCACATTTTCTCACGTGTAAAAATAAATGTAAAACTCAGAGTGTTTTGATTCGCGATACCACATAATCAGTGATAAAAAGTACACAAGGGAGCGTGCGATCATTCGTTAAAAATTGACGTCCTCCAATTTTCCCTGTGATCATTCGTACGAAACAAACAGCTGCTCTCGCGATTAACGGGTGAATGTTAAAACGGTATGAAAACTAGTTTGCGAATCTCAAGAGAGGCGGGTTCAACATTTTCCCATGGGAAGAAAACCTGGTCTCAGACGGCTGGCTGGCGATTGCGTCTTGCTGCTTTAATTGGTAAATTAATTGAAAAGGGCAAACGCTTGTGACACGGACTGTACTTGTACGTATTCGTAATGACCTCGATGTGGATGGACGACTCTAAGGTGAGAGGCCTCGAGGAGATAGTAGGCCATCCGAGGCTGCCTTTATGCTGCTCGATCTGCCAGACAAAAGTAAACAGGCACTGTTGCCAGGCACACTCCACAGTGCCAAAGGATTATTATACGTTTGTGCGTGTATGTGTGTGTTCCATGACAAAATTTTTTAAACGTGTACATCTTCTTCGACAGTATGCCTTGACTCATTGTTCCCTGTATACCAGTATACGTATACTGTCTATAGAAAGTCCTGAATCACTTCTACTAGCAGGATATTGTACTGTCCGATGTGTACTACCCGGCTCTTCGTGGTTTCCCAGACGGAATAGATTCCTAACAAGATTGCTTAATTAGAGTACAACTGTGATAAGTGTCACTCGTGGCTTTTGCCCTTTGTTTCTACAAAATATAGATATTTGTAAAAATATAGAAACGCAATTCATTCGGTCGTCGATTATATCCAACAACGAAATAGTAAACGAAAAGATGAAACTTGTGTTTTTCTTGGAACCCGATAGTACGTTGAAAGTTTAACTTTGACTCATTAAATAATCTATCAAAATTTAACACAAGTATTTTGAGTAACAATTACTGGGAAATTTTTTATATTTTCGAAGAGAATCATAAAGATCTTTCTATTTGGAATAATACCAGAATGAGTGTTAAATTGTATAAATGTTGGGATAAAACAAGATTCATCTCAGGATTCGATTGTTCTGTTACTCCTTTTGTGAAAAAAGTATTTCAATGTCTACGTGGAATATAAAACTTGATTTAAGAAATTCTTTTTTCATTTCGACGAGTATAAAAAAGTAAAAAATGATAAATTTGTGGTTCGTAATGTACATACGCCTACCGAATGCTTTTAAATGGTATACCCACGATGATCCGATGACTCACGACACTTGAAAAATTAAAAAAAAAGATTCGCTCTTTAACATGCCTTTTTATTCGTTGTCCTTCAATAAATAATAAGCTGACATTCGATAATAAATACTTAAATAAATCCATAAATATTGGAAAAACATGAATTGAACTTCAAAAAATTTAATTTTGACATCTCCTTGTATATTATTTTGATTTGCAGATCATCCATTATTAATTCGTTAAAAATAAAAAAAAAAATATATATATATTAAATGAATAAAGCATTGTAGAAATGACATCATCTCGATGTTTCGATTATTGTTAATTTCTCTGTCTATGAAACCACACCCGATCCTGTACATACATTGAATATAAAATGGGGAGAGAGTCATCGGCGAACCCTATTATCGTCACGATGATTCGAATAGAATTTATTACTAAGAAAATAGAATGGAACTTTGAAAATAGAATTTTGAACTTGGCCAAGAAAACTCGTTATTGGTTTTAGCGTGATGACTCGTCTTCGGCCATCGCTCGGTTGGTTATCCAATAGAATTGAAGATTAAAAGTTCAAGGAGCCATATCGAACGACTCGGTTGAAGCCAAGCGTACGGGACTTCGTTTTTAGCACGTGAGGATAGCTGTTCTGTCTAATTAAAATGGAGGAAGAGTATTAGAAACGCCTATCTTTCTTCCGCGATCCAAACGTCGTCTTGTCACAGACGGACTTACAGAGATACGCTTGGAAAATCCGCGACTTAATTAGCGCAATTATTTTTTACGTAGCGTTAACCACGAATTATAAAATCAGTTGGTGGTATGTTTCTTCTCTGCGGTAATTTCCGAGCAAACAAATTATCCTAAATATATGTAATTAACGCGCGATTTAAATTGACATTGTGCGGATATACACAGTGTGTGTGTGTGTGCAATTTCAAACGAATGAAAAAGCTAATTGAGAAAACCGGAGAGTGTTAAAAATAACTTCTGCTTTTCCGCGAAACGGATGCATTGAAATATATACACATATTTTGTAACGTATAATACTTACGTAAGATACATCTCGATCGTGTGCTAATTCGCGCAAACTCGCAAAGTTAGTTAAAAGTACGAAACGTTTTACAAACGATTCTCGCCTCGATTTGAGAAGAACTGAACCCCAAGAGAAATCGAACAGCGTGGGGTTGTTAAAAATTGAAAGCTACGAAGTACAAGGAGTTTAGCTCTGAGCACGTGAGAAATCTCGTAAACGGATATTCGTTGAGCAATTCGTCGTAAAACTTCTAGAAAAGAAGAACCGCTGATGAAAGAAAAAAAAAAAAAGGGTATCCGCGTATTGTAAAAGATCATGTTACGTAACATCGCAGGAAATTCAAGTTTCAATTACTTGTTATTCAAATAATAGCAGGATGGCCATATTATGAAATGATTACTATCTATGTCTCCGCGTGCTCCCAACTTTGTCCCGCGGGTGACTCCGAACCAAGCATTCAAGTCTCCAGGCATACTCGACATGCGTATTATGTCATTCAAGATCGGATTCTTTGCAAACGTAAAATCAAATGTTTTTGTTATCGTTAATGGATGCATCCAAATATACAGAGGAGAAACAATTATTCAATACATTCCACGATCGCATGATCGTTTAATTATCAGTACTAATTATTTCGTTTCAGTTGCTTTATCAAAAATCGAAGAAATTACGTGCACGTTACGTTTCATCATGAGGTCGGATTTAAATTAGATAAAAAAGAAGATAAAAGAAGTGAAACGTTTGATCTTTGAAATAATTTGGTTGAATGAATCGTGCGGAAATCTACAATTTAAACGACATAATGTCTACTTTTAATCAATTTTAATAAATTTGCAAGTAATTCGCTGCACGTATAATTGTCATCGGTTCTATAATAGCCAGTGATTTCTTGGAAAACGTAATTGCTCGCGCTCGATGGAGGATATGAAAATTCGATACACATACTTGTGAATTTCCGTTCAACCCGAATAGCACGATTCCAGTCACGCTTCGATTGAAAAAGAAACGCAGTTTAAATCGCTGCAGGTGAAATCTGTCTTGCAAATGTTCCCCGATGGTCGGCATTTGCTGCACAATGAAAACGGTGCAGTCGTTGTCGTAGCGAATACCGTTTTCAAATTTTGTAATTATACGAATTACAGATAGAAGCAAAAAGTAACGTTATTTCAAAGTACTAGAAAGGGGAAGTAAGTACGCTCAATCGCGGATTATTTCAAGAGCATTTTGTCTATGTGAATAGTTTCATCTTTTATGGTTTTTTAACAAATCATTTCTGACACGTAAAAAGTATGTGACTTTGAAAAATTAAAATTACTTTCTTGTAGTAAAATCTCCTCAAAAATATTTTGTGTCAATGTTGTTTTGCTTTTGCTAATCGAAAATATGCAAAAAAACTACGTTAAAAACTTGTTTCTTGAAGATAAGACGTGAGTGTATATTTTCTGTTTAACGTTCTTTAACAAACATTAACGTCATGGAAAACTCGCAGGATGGAAATTTAAATCCGTGTAAAATCTTTGAGAATCAAAGAACAACAGGCTGTCAAACGGTAACCATAGAAGTTTCTACTGGCAGCGAATGACCGCATTCACGAGCGATAGAAAGTTTCCGGTTTTAATGAAATAAACGAACAAGAAGGAAAAAAAGAAGCGTGGCCAATGTTGAAAATGAAACCGCGTCATGCATGATTTTACAGAACATAATATCGTGTCGCGCTAACGAAATGTGAAAGTTCGATCAGTTGAGGAAAAACAATACAAACAAGATCATGTAAAATTGCGAAATTGTTTCACCCGATACAAATAATATTTAGTTGTAGGAAATGTAGTCGGCTGTCATTTCACTTATTGCGATTTACCAAGTCAAGTATCTCATTACAAATTTACAGAGTGAATTTGAAGAATGTTCCCACGGAGGTTCATTTTCCTTTTTGCAATACGAGCTAACTGTTTTCTCGAACTCTCGTTGAAAAATTACTCCCTTTATGACAGCGCATTTATTTACTTGAAAAGAACACGCACACGAAGCAGTGTTGCTACGGTAAACGTGAATTATGAGTACTGTCATTTACGTCTCCTAAGTATCATCCATTTCTCTGGGATTTCCTAGCGCAACTGTATTTTCGAGCGCGGATAATTAAACGACAAAGTATCCTTCTCCCATTACCTTTAATCGCATATTATTTACCACTCTGCGTTTGATATCTCAAACACGCTTAAGAGAGATCAAAACGTAGAAATATTTCAAAATATTAATTGAAATATCGTAATACTTTCCAGCCTTCGAATACAGAAAAATAAAAGGAACTTCGAGATCTTGATTTCGAAAGTTCTTCGAAATTAATTTCTTTAAAGCGAAAGCTTTGAAAAACTCGTTCGTTGATTTCCTTTGCAGATAAGAGAAAAATCGAAAATAACGAAGAAACAAACGCGTTCACACCGACACTTCTGACAATTGCAACGGTTATTGACAGAGAAAGTTCGCGGTTAATTGAACGACAAATTCTTTCGCCAATACACGGCAGGCGCGTTTCGTTTCGTGGAAAAATATATCTCGTTGCTGAGAAACACGTTCCGAGCCAGTTTATCCCTTATCTAGTTACAGAATATCACGCTCGCGGATACAAACAACGTGGCAGATACAAAAAGCGGCGTGATTGTTTTCACCATCGGTTACATATTGTCTCTTTCGTTTTTGTACGCGACTTTTGATCGATCAAGCAAATAAACAGACGCACGCGTATGGCATAGCACGGTACGCGCAATTAAACGTATCCAGAAACTTTCACGGAAGTACGTCGGCTGCACGGATTTCCGCGCTCTTTTATAAAACACCGGTCGAACAACGCTCCCGATTCGAAATGTATCAAAGCCAGAACGATTTTCGCCGTGGTATAATTCATCGTTTCCGCTGTGCATGACGAAATCTATCTCGCTCGATCTATCTTCGTTGTTCTGTAATTTTGCAAAACTCCGCTGATAAGCAGAGCTAATTCTGGTAATCAGCCTCTTACGTGCTGTGAATTGTTTTACCTTTGATGAAACTTGATTTTTACGTTATGTAACTGTCTTTGTAATTTTCAACGGGATATCTGCAGATCGTATCTTGGATACGCGAACAAATGAAAATGTAAAAGGAAAGTAGCTGTGGAAAATAACGATTTAAATATCTTTGTACGTATGGAAATCATTATGTAGAATTATCATTACGTATACGTCTGTGGAAGAATTGAAATTTAATGTTAATTTCCAGTGATTAAACTGTTCTTCATTGACAGAGAAGAACTTGTTTGTTTTTGTGAACCCAACGCGTTACTTATATCTACTTAAATTTTTTATTTAGAAAAGTGATCTAACTCGACGTGTAATTTTTATTCTTAGATTATTGAGAGTTCTTATTACGTATGTAAAAGAACTTTCCTACAAAAAAAAAAGTCTAGATTTTTCTTACAGCAATTCTGTTCGCGCGTGCTGTGCTTTATTAAGATGCACAAAACCGGACAAAAACGGTGAGTTTATTTGGTATATATTATCAAGACTATACTATCTAGTGTAAGCTGACCATCAACCTTGTCCCTTCCATGTTCGAATGCAACGTTACTCTCCGACTGTTGGAGAAGGCAATCTGTTTGAGGACCAAATGTTTTCCCTCGTTTTCCACCGACCTCGAAGGTTTTTGGGCCTCACGCTGAAGGTAAATCGTTGACGTTTCTTGTCAACTCCGCGCGGAGTGTATTTTCTTTTTAAATATATTTGAGAACTTCGCCTGAAAGAATACCACATGGTCTATGGCACACTATATGCTATTGAATTTTATACGGATCTTTCAAGTAATCCGACCCTCCAGCTTTAACGAGTCAGCGAGGCGTTAGTCCTCTTGGTGGTTTCTCTCTTCAGAAAAATAGTATAACCGTCCCCGTAAGTGTAACCGTTTGAAATTTATTTCCATTTATCCATCATTACGTACTCGTAAATTGGCTTTAATATAATCCAAAGGTTTTAATATAAACCAAAAGATTATCATCCAAGATAAAATATTGAAATGAGATAGCTTTTTTTTTTATTAATTATTACAGTCAGTTGGTTGCAAAGTAGTTTTAATTACCTACGATTATTATTGAGACTACTAGCTGGAAAACACCTTCGCTTATAACTGCGAACTTATTCTGAGACCCACGTCCTTGCATACATTTTTGCAACTTCAGTTCTGCGCTGGCCTTGCTGCGCAAAACACATTCATAAATTTAATCTCCTCTGCGCAATCGGCACGTCGGAATTTTATCATCAACCATTTCTACTTGTGCTATTTGTTTAGCCGATCGAGAACGAATCATTTTGTCGATATTCCATCTATGGCAGAAGTCTTTACGTAAGCTCGTTTTATTCTACTAATTGTGGTTAGCAAGACGGTAAATGTATCAACCGCAAAGTCTCGTTTAAAGATCAGAATACAATTTATGAGGCAACGCTAACGAGAATTATATTATATAACGCTCGTGCGCTCTATTAAAGAAAAAAAAAAAAGAAAAAACAGAAACGAGAGGAAAAATGAAAATTTTTTATTTACACGCCATTACACGATGTCTGTTTGGATAATTTTTTCGTTTAAATTTTTTCATCTCAAAGTTTATTCTTCGTGTATTTTTTATTAATGATTTTCAACATATATCCCTTCTAATTTTATATCATATTTCTCTCGTAAATTATATCTTCTACCAATTCAATATTTTAAAAAAATATCAATTAACAATCCTCTATGTGTATAATACTACTACCAATGCGATCGTTATATGCTCAAACAAACTCATGGAGTCACGCACCATGTCAAATTGTTTTTAAACCGCACGCCTGTTTCCGAGTAAAATACTCCATTGTTGGTTACAGTCGTTTAGGACTATAATGAAATATTTAAGTAAAATGAAATCAAACTTTGCATCGCAAGTGAGAAATTTGAGCTCAATATCGTTAATCAGTATAACAAGTTACTTATAATTTGTAATATTGAAGAGTATTGAACTAAAATAAATGTAGAAGAATATTTAACTAAAACGAAACCAAGTTCGGCATCCTTGTAAAATCATTTACAGCATAGTGCTTCTAAAAAGCTCTGCTCTGAATAAATCTAAATCTCGATCAGTCGTGGAATATATTGACCAGACAACATCGATCTATATCGAAACGAAAGAAACTGTTTCGCTCGGTAACCTTCCACGAAAAGAGAGATTCCCATTAATGTTCTCAATATACAAAGGAAACTGAAGGCTTACCGGTGGCGGTTCGGCAGAGGAGTACACCTCGCTGGGTGCGTAATTACTATGAGGCGGATGAGGCATCTTCTCCGAGACGACGGCTACGGTCGCCAAAGAATCTGGCTGTTCCTTCTCCATCTTCCCTGATACCTTTATCTTCTTCCTCCAAAAGCACTGAACGACAAATCGACTCTGACTACGCCCGATACTCTTTTGCTGGATGTTGTGGTATTTCAAGGAATCCTCTCTCTTTCTCGTTTCCTCGATCAACGAGAACACTTCGATGTCGATCGCTCGGCGAATCGACGAGCAGTGAGCGGCCAGCACCGTCTGACACCGCTAGCTTAGGGTTACCCCCACCCAACTGGTTTTTTTTTCACCTTTCTGATGGGTATGTCTTCTGGTACCAAGGTGTACCTTAGCGTGTTCTCGTTGTCGGACTTTCTAAACAGCACCAGCGTGTACCTGTAACGTCCGTGGGTGAGACCGAAATGTCCGTGGCTACGTCTGTACGTATGTACAAGCATAAACAGGTGTGTATACGTGTAAATATTATACGTGTGTAGACATGTGAATGTAACGTGTATATGTATGTCCGACGACATATCCCACCATGGTTCTCTCCACATTCGTATCCCCATGTGTGGGGATCAACGTTCGAACGCCAAGTTTTGCAATGTTTTTCTCGTTCTCTGCCCTCCTCCACCTGCTGCTCGTCCGCCCCTACCTTTCCCCCACGGCTCGTATCCCGTTTTTTCCCCTGCTTTGGCAAAATTGCATCAATCTGACAGACATACGGACGAGCCCTGGAACGGAGACGGGACTGTGATGGTTTTGAATGTGGAACTCTCACTGGCTGGACTTTTAAAGGACATATGGTTATTTACCACGCGCGTGTCTGTCCGCGTATGTGCGACTTGCATACGAGTTGCGGCTTGTTTCGCCTGGGCAGGGACGATGTATGTAATTGGAAAGGCACCGCCGGTTTTCGGGAAAGGCGATTAAACATTTTCTCTTCGCCGAGATGTAAATCGCGGTCGCGTGATAGCGGCGCGAAGAACTGGTGTTATAAACGTCTGCTTACTGCTATCTGAAACATATTATGTTTGTTAGAAATGATGTTTCGTTACTGTTACATTGATTGTTACTTGAATTTCTCAGAAACCAAATCATTTCATCAATTTTTCAAGAAACGAATAGCTGATTTTCATACGTTTATTTATCGTAGGAAGATGAGCTAAATAATAACAGATTCTAAGATGAATTTAAAAAATAGTGTTTGTAATTATTTATTGTAAAATGATCATTTTTTTCATGCGATCAATATGGTATTGTCAAATGGTATTCATGGTAACAAACAGTCTATAGAATATTAATATTAAACTATTAAAATTGTTACATATATATTATAAAATATAGAAAGAATAAAATCATCTCTAATTGACTGCGAGTAAGTCGTGCATTGTTTGTGAAATACCAAATGACTAAAATAAATGCTGTAATCAGTAAAAATTACATAAGAGACTACGTGAACATCCACGTTATATCGATCCTTACAATGTGTACTTTTTGATAATATTCAAAGAAACTTTGTTATTTTAACGAAGATATAATTGTACAATCATTTTCATTTATGTTTTTACCACTGTAAATTAAACTACTAACACTTTACGTTAACATTATATACATGGATATCATATTTACATTTATGTAAATTAACAATTTTTTTCAAATTATTAATTTCAAAAATGCAAAGTTTGTTATCATACATTTACAAAAATATAGTGAAAAATCCTATTTTAATTATAAAATAATTTATACTTTTGCATTTGTATGCAACGTGCACGAGAGATGGTGTTCAGCAATTGTTGAATAATTATTTTTAAAGCAAAGGAAAAAGAGAAATTATCTAAAGAATCGCGTTCAAATCGATGCTGTTCATTCACCAACTCTTAAATTGCATCACGTGCGCTTTGCAATGGTTCATATTTTTTTTTCTTGCAATCGCAATTAAACTATGCGCTGACTAAGCAGAGTTTCAGAAACGATAAATTCCTGAATAACAATTTTCCATTTCTCTTGAAAATGAAAAAGAAAGGAACATGTTAATAAAGCAACATTCAAAATTTACGTGGCACATCGACTGTAAATAATTTTAAATAATTTTAAAGCACGTTAATTAAATTGTTATCTACACAAAAGTTCATACAATTTAAAACTATTAATCGCATATAAAATTAACAGATTGATATTGATAATAAATATTACGTGTATTAATAAATTCTAAATTAAATGGAAATATCTTCGATAGAATTCGAAATTAATAGTTACAATTGTCAATTATTATATATAATTATTTACAAACGTAAATAATTTCTGATAGAAATACAAACAAAGACAAAAGAGTAGGAAGACGACATTGCAAAAGATGGAAATCTTCGAACAAATGAATTACATAATGGGATCAAGATATTGGCAATTTCGACGAGACGAGTTAATTCATTCTTTCCAATTAAGAAATTAACGATCCAAATCTTGTATGATTAAAAGAAAGATGAGGATTGGTGAAGAAGTGATTTTTTTTTTCCACGTTAAGTTTTTAAGCGCGACAGACGAGAGTACGTCGTAAGTAGAAGCGATGTAATCTATATATGTACAGGAAATGACCGGCCAGAAGAACCGAGGAAGTTCATATTACAGTGTTGGTTAATGGTGGACGGATGCGTATGCGTGACAGTGAACAGAACGAAAGGCCATCGGCAGAGATGATAAAAACGTAAACTTATGGATAGAAGGAAGCGTTGGAAGCCTTTTGTTTATCGATATCGATTTAACATACGAGCAACGGCTGAGTACTTTCGAAATTTCACGTCGTTTAGCTCATTCAGAAGCATCTGCAATCTAGCGACTCCGTATTTAGGCAAAGAGAAGCTCCGATATTTTCTGACGAACGCTACGCTGATTTTCGACAACTCTTTATGCCTGCCACATTTGATTCACGTTCAATTTAACTGCAAACCTTTGAAATTGAAATTTATTATAATTGGTTGATTTGTAAATTTTACAGATTAAAATCTTACAAATTTAGTACAAGAGTTAGTTGTTGTTTAAATTATCTTGGATGTAAAAAAAAAGAGTGTAATTAAATGATGAAGAATTCAAAACGAACGATTTAAAAAATAATTTCCCTCTGTCCCCAAAATATAAAACACTTAGTAAATATTATTCTGAGACAAGTAGCATTTTCGTTTACTTTAATTCTTAACTTTATTTTACACTACTGAAATATAAGCAGTTTAATATCTTTCATCGTTTGCCCGCCAAAATTGATATTTATTCCAATTTTCAACAGGAAAAATTTCACACCGAAATTCAATGTCAATCCCTTAGCAATTTTATATCATTGGAGCCACTAAGTAGTGGAGTAAATATATAATTCAGAGTATACACAGGCTAGAATACCTGCATAATATAAATTTAAAAAGCAAATGCGGTGATATCTGTTTAACGTAGCTATTTCGCTATGTGTGTGTTTTGAGAGTGTGCGTCAAGTTAAAGATAAACTCCAACAACAGGTATTAAGTTACATTACCATCTAACGTTTAAATCATGTACATACGTCAAAACATAGACAGGAAGATAAACGTTGTTAATATAATTAACGCGAAAAATTATGTCATATGCTTCGGATATAATATATTTAGATAAAGACCACAGATAAAACATCATGGCATGACTACCCCCTCTTTGCCAATCACATGGTTACAGAACCCTAATAAACAATATCCTAACAAACAATATAAAGAGAATCGTAACAAACAATAGATCAGATTGCATAACAGAATACTTGGACGAAATAAACTTGTGTCTTCTTTGGAACAATGTACAGAAGAATAATTTCAATTCTTATAAAGATCATCAGGAATGAAATTTCACTTATACATCTTCTTACATTTCGTCTAATATTAAATAATAACAAAACATTTAATTACGTGACTAAAATATGAAATTTCATCTATAATAGTATTTCAATGTGAAATGAAAAACTTCATTTAAAAAATATTAAAATCATTATTAATTAATTTAAATTGTATGTAACAATTAAATTAATGTCACTCATTTTTTTTACAAAATACTGTGGATTTGTCATCGATGAAAATAAATTCTTCGATTTAAACTCTTTGATTCTAGATATTTTAAAATCAAATTTAGGCTAAAAAGTGAACTGTATCGTAGTTTCCATATTATTTTAAATATATAATAACTCGAAAGGCTAAAATGTTAAAACTCGACACACGTGTTCATGCATATGTATTATGCATTTCGGACAACATTCATGTATTATTGTGCAATTGCGTGTGACGGCCAGGACAAAAAGATAAATTTTTCCTCGTTCTTTCTTGATTTTAGACATCGTTAATCATCCAACACACGAAAATCTACGTGCTTCTTATTAGCATCGTTCTCACGTAAATGGTACTTATGCAGATGGTCTGCACACTGTACACGACAACTGCATCGTCCTTTAAAATTCTTTTATTTTTACTGACTTGTTAACCTTGTTTCACAGAGTGAAAATATCACCGAACATTTTTCACGATCACGTATATTTTTAATGTGAGAATTTCACATTAAATTTTAGATTTTTACACTTAACAATAGAGTTGGCATATAATGAAAGTTTCTTCGTGCAAATATAGAAAGTGAAGCACATAATTAAGTTTCTTATCTGTTCATTAACATAACAAATGTTTATCTAGAGATCAAGATCAAATTGTATATCGTTTGAAGATACAAAGTTATAAATGTAGATAATTTTAACGTGCAGATAAATACGTTATAAGAAACGCTAATGTTAAAAATGTTATTTAAAATGTAATTAAAAATGTTATTAAGAAGTACACAAAAAGAATTATACATACTTGTTGTACATTGTGGGCCATCAAAATGCAAATTAAGTTCTTGAGAAATAATTATTAATTTCATCATGTTGTATCTTCAAACGAAGAATAAACATGCTGGCACCACATTGGACCAAGAAAATTTTCCGTCCAACGTAATGGGTAATTGAATTGGTAACTATTTCTGAGAAAACGCGGACACGCGTGAAAACATCGATCACGCTGGTTATCTAGAGAAGAAAGGAAAATAACGAGGAAATGATCAATCCAACACTTGGCAACTCCATGTTAACTACTCAAGGGTAGCCATTAAATTATTGACAATTTATTTTAATGCCTGCTTGTCATGCAAACGAAATTGCACTACTGATAAATATCTTAATATTTTAATTAAGTTTTAGTAAAAGAAAACAGCATTTTGTATTTTCTTGTACAAATTGCAGATAATAAATTTCTATAAAAGATTTTAGATCTGAATATTTTTTATTATAGTAAATAAATCTAGCAAATTATATTTATCGACTAAATTAATTACCATTAGTAGTAGTGATATATCTGTTTGTCAATCTTCAAATATATGTAATTTGCAAAATAAACTTAAAAAGATTGACCAATTATGTTTAAATAATTTGATATATTTTTATTACTTATTCTCTTCAATTGTAAATCCCAATTTTTCAAGTGTTTCTCACATTTTTGTTTTGCATTATTTTATTTTAATTATGCAAATTTTATAATTTTATAATTATTTTGAAACTAAATTACATCTTATTGAAAGCAAATATAGTATGGATATTTCTGCGTGATAGTAATATATTGGCCAATTGTTCGAATTCAATACAATGAACAGTAAGCAATCTTGATAAAAAAAGCCATCTAATTGAAATAGTATATGCGCGATGAAAATATACATCTAATTTCTCTGCATTTTTTCTTCGACTTCACCGAAGTCGAATATTATGTATTGAGATTTTTAAACGCGTCTTTGATTGTAATGCACAATATTCGTAATCTTTTTGCTGATTGCGTCGATTCTATCGATATCAAAAATAATCATTTAAAAACAACAAAACGTATCGAACCGCGACAATCTTTACACTTTCTTCTTTCTTTCTCTTGGAACGATGATGGACAAGCTGTGCAATGTTTAATAAATCTATTGTATCGTTCTACCAATTAGACTTATCGAGCCACTATTGAAAATTAGTCTAAACGATCTTATCCGATCATTATAAGAGAAACGTAGATTCTGCATTTGAACAAAAAAGTAAAAGAGTTGAGTACTTATATTCATTGCTCTTATAATTAGAATTCAAAAATTCAATCGTGATATGTTCTTCTATTTTCTTTAAATTATTTAGAATTTAGACCCAGGATATGTTCAAATTTTGTATGTTCATCATTTTTTCCCTATTTTCTATATCTTTTACAATAATCATAAATCATATAATTATTAGAAGACAGAACGCTGTAACTTTCAGTAATTATTTTTAACTGAATACATATTAATATATTTTTTTAATATATTATTTAATATATAAAATATAAAATTCCTTCTTCAAATGTACTAACGTGTAAAAATTTTAAATACGTATTATCAAACTATTGCCAAAGAAACATTTTTTCTAGAAAAAATTGTGCTTTCACTCCAATTATCAACGCATTGTTCATGCTCATTTCGTTAGAATTAGAATCGATCAAATCGTTCGAGAATGAAAAATGGACAAGGATCGTAAATGTTCGTACGAACTGCAAGACGTATGATTCGTAGAGAAAGTGGGAAACGTATTTACACCCGCGAGTAATCGCACGAGCATCGTGAATTCTGGTCTCATCTGGTTTTCTGCAATTCCTGGCAATTCTAGGAAGTATAGGAATACCTACATATTCGTATAACGTGTGCTCTGGAGAAAAGACGAAGATTACCTCGTAATTCCTCGTAATAATTGAAAACAAAGCGCGAACACTGCGCATCTCTTCTGTTTGACCTGGTTCCAACTGATTCGAATACGTGAATGGGACTTTCTCCCGTTAAAATCGTCGCGTGAAAATATAAAGATGCCACGTTATATATAGAAATTGTCCTTCTTTTTCAAACATTGATTTCTGTACTTTTGATTCGGAAACTACTGATTATTTTCTTTTTTTAGAATCAAGTTGTTATAAGTACTAAAAGAAAATGAGTGTGAAATAATTGGCAATTAATTTATGAAATCTATAGAGTTTTACATTGCAAACGTCTTATATGTTCTTCTTTAAAGCTTGATTGAAAGTAATACGATATTTATAAAACGAATGTTTTATCTTTATATTAATTTATTTAAGTTGAGTTAAAGTTTCAAGTTAAAGGAGAACTTTAAACAATCATTAATATGAATACTTGTCAATCAAGCAGAACAAGTTTGATGTGAGAAAAATAACGTCCAATAAAAATTAGGATGTTATTAATCAATCAACGTCATTCAGATTCTTTGTAGTTGCTTGAAATCTAACAGGATTTCATTCCTTTGATTGGACAACAATAATACACTCTCGCCATCAAAGCGAATGATGGGTTTACTACCAAGTTCATTTTTCAATGCATAGATGCATGTATATAATCCTTCCTGAAATATTTATTACTTTATTAATTGATTATATCGTCATTGATTCATTTTAATGTTCTTGAAAAAATTTAGTGTATAAATATGTAAATTGATCAAATTATGTTCTTCAATTCGCATTACGAATTTTATGAAATACTATCACGAAAGGTAACCTCGTGCAAATCCATATGAAAGAACACTTTACCTCGATTCCTATATCGATGTTAATTACATTATAATGGGGACAACAGTGCAATTAAGTACATGCACCGACAGTTTTAATCGCAAACTACTCTTAACAATGAATATAATTATAGACGCGTATAACGGTTGGCATCGGCATTAAAATTACGTACAAACTTAAAAATCGATTAATCAATTTATAATCTTGAATTTGTAATTCTTTTTTTTTTAGAGAAAAAATTATATACGATTTTTATCTTACCTCTTCTTGCGATATATTTTGATTCTATTCATCCATAGAAACAAATAGAAATCTATAGAAACAATATGAATAATACGCCGTATTATACTTTATACTATATACTTTAATTCAGTGGAAACCAAAGAGTTGATACGCTCTATTAAACACAGCTACTTTTTTCTAATGTAGCAAACGTCGTGGTAACTTTGAACGACATTTTATTATTTGAAATTATGATTTATCATTTTCTAGTAATGTTTGCATTTCTTTCGATTCGTATACTGCACTAGTTAATTAACGTCAAATTCATTGCAATGTCCGTTAAGACTCGTGAACTATCGAATTTGATAACTTGAAACGATATCGAAATATTCAATAAATCTCGATTACCAAAATATATAATCGATCGTCGATAAAGTAGTAAATAACTTGATGTTCAATTTACTCGAATCATTTGAATAAATAGATATTACTTTGTTCTTCGTTAATGATATTTACTCATAATCCATTTATTGTTAATTTTATCATTTCCGCTGTTAATTATATTTTTGTTTTTTTCTCCATTTTATTTATTGTAAGTACCTCTAAAAGCGAAGATCCAACGGAACCCAATCTTTAATTGATAGAAATTACTTATCAAATTTTCTTGTCTATGTAATTGTATGAATTGTGAAAAGTGAAGATGAATTTTTATCATTGTTCAAAGCCCTAAACGCCTTTTCTATACGTCGCATAACTGTATTATTATTAACATCGTATACATTAATTTTGCATAATTGTGTTCCATAATTGTATTATTACGATTAAAAACATTTGAATTAAGCTTACGATTAAGTTACACGATTGTATTGTTGTAGGAAAAATAGCAGACACCCAGTATAGAAAAGCACTCCGCGTTAATACAGAGCGAGCTACTTCATAAAGAAAGAAATAGATCCAAGAGAAAAATATGTTTTCACCGTGCGGGTGGGGAATGCACACCGATGCATAAAGCGCATAATCGTACACGCTTAGAATCTTTTGATCTTTCGTATATATGTATATGTAACATCCTAAGTGGATGCTTGTGTCACTGTCGTGAATGCTCGCTTTCTCTGACAGTAGCGTATCTATGATCTTTCTCGATAGCGTTATGTCGATTTATATTAGATTAAAAATTAAAATGTTTCCACGTTAAACTTTCATTTTATGATTTTAAATTATATTAGTTATGTAACATTTGCAATAACCTCATTTTTTTCATAAAATTTATTTACATATATTCCCAATTTGTTCATTAATATTTTTAAATCTTTCAAATTTATTGAAAAATTTAACAGATTATTTGGTATATTATATAATTAGAAATATTCATGTTACAATTTATACGATTTTAAATAAAAATTAAAATACAGTGATGGGACGAAACAAAATGTTAAGAATAATTTTTGTATAGTATGTCATTACGTTCCTGATTAAAAAAAGAAACATATGTTTCTTGTGCACATTTCAAAGCATACAATTTGGCATATGAATTAGATATATATTTTTCAAATAAAAGAATCAAGACTAAGAATACAAAATTTTAACATTATTATTCTTTGTATATAATCTAATTATAATTCATCCAATTATATTGCAATATAAGGAAAATCATTTTGTTTTCAAAAGGTGTCATTAAATTAATAAAGAGACAAAGATTTATCTTCGTATTAGAAAAAAAAGAAAAACTTTAAAGAAATATCTTTTTTTTAAGAAGATATTAAATTTATATTTTCAATTCATTTCAATCGATACAATTTTATTGTAATTCATCAGATACTGACCTCTAGCGGTCATATGTTGCACGGTAGAAAAGTAATATGTGTTTTTTAGTGTTTCAACATTTGCAGTTTACAAAACTGTGAACCTTGTAATTAATATTTATTTATGGCTTCAAGAATATCAAGTTAGAAATTGTGGGTGTATTACATAAATAAACGTTTCTAAACACAGTCATCTTTTTGAGAAGAAAATGCAATGAAAACAACCTTATTTACAATCAACAATGGTATTATTTCTTTTTATTCTTTATAACAAATATTAATTAAATGCAAACAAAATGTGAATTACCTGCTATAGATATTGTAACAATTATCTTTGCTTCCATTTTAAAGTTTGTTTCACTGTTTTGTCATTTTTATCATGTAAACAATTTTAAGAAATTGCATAATGTAAATACACGTGCAGATCGTCAAAGTTTATGTTTCTGCTATTTTAAGTGTAAACACGTTTATTAATTTGTGCAACTAAAATAAATTAAACAATATTTTATTCAATATTGTTATGTCCAGTTTATAACTTCTGTAAAAACATGTGCTGTGTCATTTATCAAGTGGCATTTTTAATATTTAATAATGGATGGTAACCAAGTAATGGGGAGGAAAACGATAAAACTTATTATAGATACATTCTTGTAGTGAATATCAAATTGATTATTGTGTTAACTTTTGTCACGTGAAATTCAAGAACTTTGTTTTTGAATTTTTATATAAGCAAATGTATTTATTTGTTAGGGGTTATATTCAACCTTCATATTTATATTTCTTACACAGAGATGTATAACATTTCTTCGACATTATTTATCATTCAAATATTATTTAAATTTTTGTTCTTTTTCTTCAATTTCTTTGAATTTCAGGTAATTGTAATTGACAGTCTATTTTTAATATCAAAGCTAAGTTTTACATATAACCTTATACATATATTTGTCTTGTCAAGAAAATGTAAAATATAGAATATATTTCAATTCTATAATTTATTTTATTTTATTATGTTGTATAGAATTCTATAATTTATTTTATTTTATTATGTTGTATAGAATTTATGAATTTTCTTTATATCTAAATATATCATTAAATTTATGTTTCTAACTTCTTTTCACTTTAAATTCTAAATTATTTTTTATAAACAATGTAAACCTCTTATTGATGTTTACATAGTAATCAATGTTTTAATCCAATTTATAAATTTACGTGCAAATTTTTGTCACTTTTTAAAGGTGCTTGATTGTAATCTTTTTCAAAAAATACAAGAAAAAGAAATATCATGAAGAATCTAACAACAAAACAATTACAAAGAATAGAAAAAAAGAAAAAGAAGATGGCTGCACTTCTGGAAATAACTAAATTAAATGATAAAGATAGAGAAGCTAAAATGCTTGCTGTTGAAAAAACTGTTAGTATACTTAAATTATAATATTTTTATATTTGTAGAATTCATGTGATAAATATTGTTTTAGTCTATAGAATTAGACGAATCAAATGATACAGACAGCATTGAGGTTTCTATGGAAGAAAATGTGAAACGTAAACGTCCATGTGATGAAGATTTGAAAGAAACATTTTTGGATAATTTTATTAAAAAAGAAAATGAAATAGGTACAAAAGAATCAGATACTCTTACTAATAAAAAGCCTAGGTTTGTAATGAAATGATTATATTTAATATGATATATGAATATATATTGTTATTGTTGTTGTTATTATTATTATTATTATTATTATCATCATCATTATTACTATTACTATTACTTTTGATATAGGTTAAGTGGAGATGATTATTTAAAATTAAAACAAGAATTGAAAGAACGTAAGAAGAAACTTAAAACAATGCCACGATTTCGTTTGAAAGCAGTTGGTGAAAGTGCTAGCATAACTATTAATGTTAGAAGTAAAAATAGAATTCCTATTTTTCTTAGCGATGTACAACATTTATTATTGTACTCATTACATGGTCATCACTCACCGTATATGCCAACAAGATGGTGTCATCTTGAAAAATATAACAGGGTAATGTAAATATTAAATATATAAAGTAGTAAAAATAAATTTCTGGAATATTCAAATTACAAATTTTTTGAGAAGGTCGCACACACTGTGGTTCTTGTTGTTGAAGGACTTTCCCTATATCATTTTATGGCTTATGAAAATATGTTTCCACATATAACATCAAAGTTGGAACATCGAGTAGAAGTTGTAACACCAAAAGCCTATGGAGGATCAGTAATAGAAGAACTTGCAGCTGTTCCCATAACCGGAATACAAAGCGATAAATTACTTAAAAGTATGTGCATTTTACAATAATAAAGTATTTGTATAATACTTGTAAATGTAACTGGCATATTTGATTTTTCAGAATATGGATCATTAGAAGCTGCATTACATAGGAGCGATGATATAATAAAATTATTACGAACTGTATTTCCAATGCATGGAGATCCATTAACAAATGCGGAAAAATTTAAAACAAACTATGATCTTCCTAGTACTGATAAATTTCCACGTACAAAATTACTTTTGTCTTTATGTCAAATGGTAGAAGAAAATTATCCTGTTCCACTGAGAGGCGAATTAGCAAAAAAGTTAGTAGCAATAATACGAATATTTTAAATTATTAAATTTAAACATTAAACAAACAAAAATTTTATATTTAGATATGGAGATTATATAATGACAAAAGATGTTTATGTAGAAGCCAATGAAAAATCTCCAATGATTGGTTTAGATTGTGAAATGTGTAAAACAACTACTGGAGAATTGGAATTAACGAGAATATCTCTCGTGGATGAAAGTATGAAAGTAAGTTCAATTTTGAAATTATTAAAATAAGCAGGGTATACAAATTCTATTAAATTTTTATCACAGATTATTTATGATAGTCTGGTAAAGCCGGATAATCCTATCACGGACTATCTTACTCGATTTAGTGGTATAACAAAAGAAATGCTAGAAGGTATCACAACTACGTTGTCCGATGTTCAACAAACATTGAGAAAATTGCTTCCTCCAGATGCAATTCTTGTAGGACAAAGTTTAAACTCTGATCTCCATACGTTGAAAATGATGCATCCATACATCATTGATACATCCGTAATTTTTAATATTACTGGTGACAGGTACATCATTTTTCCCCTTTATATTACAGTTATATTCCCATAAAAATTTTCTTAAGTAAATTGTATTAAATATTGTATATAATTGTAGATATCGAAAAACAAAATTACGAACTTTAGTGAGAAAATTTCTCGGTGAAAGAATACAAGAAAATACATCTGGCCATTGTTCAACTGAAGATTCACAGGCTTCTATGAAATTAGTACAATTAAAATTAGCAAATAGTGTAGACTTTGGAGATGCTGTGTTACTTGGTTGTTGCAACATGAAAATATTAAAAATGGAACCAGAGAAAATGACAGATGATCAAAAATCATTAAAAACTGAAATAAAAAAATATGCCACCTCTATTTTCAAATGTGTAGTAAAGGATAAAAAAACTGCTGCCGTTGTGGGTAACAAAGAAGTTATGAATGAATATTCGAAATATTTAACTTCTTCTATCAATATTATGGATGATGAAAATTTTAGTAAAAACGATCAAGTATGCAATCAAATATTTAATCTTGAATCAACTATGTATATTAATAATATCTGAGATCTATGATAATTTTGCTGTTGTGCAGGTACGTCTTGTAATTGCGGACAATAATAAACAGGCCGTCCTCCGAGCTTCACAAATAGCTATGGAACATGCTTTTACTTTATGTCATGTTAAGATAGAACAAGAAAAATTAAACGATGATGAAATACAAAAGACGTTCCATACTGTAAATAAATGGGTACATAAATTGTGGCAGCATATGGCAGTGAATGGTTTAGCATGTATTATATTTGCGGGAGAAAATAATGCAAATGGTGCTTGTTTTTTGAATCTGAAGAAAGAAATATCTGAAGATTGTATAATACATGTTTGAAAATAGAGAAATTTGATGAAATACTAATTTAAAAGGAAATTATAAAAAAAGTATTATTCTATTAATAATATGAATTGTAAAAAGAAACACGAAAAGAACTAGAAAACAAAGTCTCATAATAATCAATTCTCATTCAATAATTATTTTATAGAAATGTACAAATATCGTATTATTAATAAACTTTTTTATTCCTTGTAAATTTACAATATGTAAAAATTTATTGAACAGAACATATACATTTATAAGATAGATATCAAATTAAAGAGATTAGATGTTAAACATTTAATTATTTTTATATAATACAAAATATGGATTATTTAAAACATGCAATAATAATAAAAATAATAAAGTCGGGAGTTGCAAATAGAAACAAATATCCATGTTGTTTTATTTTTAGATTACATCTTAATTTTATCATATACCTATAAATAAAGTAAGCTATATTGAACATGCATGCACGATTTTGACTAAAAATACAGTTATACTTTATATTTAAAAATATACATTATTTTATGCTAATAATAAATTATAATTACAACATGAAAAATAATCGCAAATCTAAAAAATTAAAAATAAAAGGACTTTTAGTCATTTATCTTTTAATTTTACGAAAACAATTTTTTAAAAAGTAGATATGTAAGCATTAGAATAATAAAGACTACTAAGATAATTTTGGGAACAATTAAGTTTCTTAAAATGCAAGATAAATAGAAATATGTATCCTGTAAGTTAAATATTAACTTTGAAACCGATATTTAAAACTATTTTATAATACCTACAGATCATACAACGCAAAATATGATTTGAAAATTTAATATGGTTTATCATAAAACTTTCGTTTACCTAATGCTTCTTGCTTTTTCAAATACATTAAATAAGCAGAAACAGGCTGTCGTGAATTCCTAGCAAACATCTTTTCCCGAAATGAACTTATTTTTGGAATTTTCTTGCTTTTTTTAATTGTTTGAATATCAATAACACTAAATTGAGTTGTACTTCCAGAACCACTTGGTAAAGTAAGAAAATCGTCTTCTACGATCATATTTTTCACATTTATAATAGGTTTGGAACTAAATGTCAAAGATTCTTCTGAGACTTTCCTTTTTTTTATTGATTTTAATGGAACATCCGATAAATTTTCAAGTACATTATCAGCAAGCCGTTTCACACCTTTCTCGTATTTTTCCATTTTACTAGATTCTGTTATTTGATTTTTGGATTCCAATTCTTTGATCTTAATTTCTTTTTGTTTCTGCATTTTTTCTGTGTGCTCTTTCTGTTTCTTCCTTTTCATTTCTTTGTTAGCTTTAATACTATCAGCAGTGCGTTTTAAGACTTCTATCGCATCATCTCGAGCTTTAGAAAATGTAATCGTTTCTGGTCCTTCATCAGAATCAGATATTGCATCTTTCAATTGTTGCTTTTTATGAGGTACTGCAATATTTTTTATATTTTCTAATAATTGCTTTCTCTCTTTCTCTGATAATTTTTTAACTAATGTGTTTTTATTCTGATTTAAAATATCGCTTGATATTTTCTGTTTTTCTTCAGGAACTTTTTTAACTGAAACCTTTCTGTGCTGTAAAGCATCATCTTTTATTAATAATTTCTGCTTTTTATGTTTCTTCTTAGACGGTTGCTCATTCGAAATAATCTCATTTGATAAAGAACTTGAAATTTTCTTTTTTTTCTTTACTATTTTACTCTTTTCATTTGTAAAATCTGAAACGCTTTCAACTTCTTTTTCTCTTTTTTTTTTCTTTTTTATTTCCTCATTTATTTTTTCTCGTATTTGCGCATCGATATTATCTCTTTCCTTTTTCTTCTTCTTCTTTTTCTTATTTTCTTTTTCTATTTCATTATTATTGTCGATATTAGTAATAGGGACAAACTGTTGAGTTGTCTTTGTTAATAATGAATCATTATCTTTTTTAAAGTCATTTGTAGATAAAATAACATTAGGAGCTTCTTCAAATGTTAGTTGCTTTCGTTTTTTATGTTTCTTATGATGATCGCTTTCTAATATGTTTCCTGCTACTTTAAGCATTTTTCTTTTTAATGAATCGTTTATATCAGCTGTGCGCGACGTTGCTTTCATCTTTTGTTTATCTTTGTTTTCGTTTTCTGTTTTACTTTGATCATTCTGTATGCTGCTATTACTAGCAATTGTTAATTGAACTTCCTTGGACTTAGCATCTAATTTTAGTGTTGGTGCACTTTCGTTTAATTTTTCATTTTTCAAACATTTTGTTGTAGATATCTTATTTTTTGAAACTAATACTTCTTTGTTTAATTCTAATATTTTAGATGACATTGGTCTTGAGAGATTTGTTTCTGTTGTTAATTCAATTAATTCAGATGGTAGACTTCTATGAATGAGACTTTCATTGACTTTTATATCAACTAATTTCCTTAAATCTTGTTTTTCCTTCAATGTCAAGTTTTTATTTCTTTTTTTGTCAAAAGAATCCTGTTTTTTAATATCACAAATTTCTTGTTTAGATATATTTATTTTTGGAGTACTACATTCTATTGATTTTCTAAACTTTTCTACTTTGAATAGCTGAGACTCGTTTAATAACGTGTCCTTTTCAATATTCTGCTTTTCTATATTCTCGCTTATAAGTTCCTCAAAATCTTGTTTTTGTTTTATTTTTTCTGTTTCAAAAGACAAATTAGTATAACTATCTTCCTCGTCGTCGTTTTCTGTTTGAGATGTATCTATTTTGACTTTCTTCTTCTTCTTCTTGTCACTTCCAATAGTTTGAGATATATTTAAATCATTAGATTTTCTTGATTTATTTTTTTCTATGTTAGAAGTATCCATCAATTTACTTCCATCTTTTGTCTGAGATGTATCTATTTTAAGTTTCTTCTTCTTCTTGTCACTTCCAATAGTTTGAGATATATTTAAATAATTAGATTTTCCTGATTTATTTTTTTCTACATTAGAAGTATCCATCAATTTACTTTTATCTTTTTCATCAATATTTTTATTGTCATTTTCATGTTCTTTTTTCTCAATAATTTCTTCTGTTTCTTTCTCATCTTCTTCAACATCCTGTGTATTATCTAAATCACTTTCAATTTCAACTTCCTTCTCCTCACTTTCAATTTCTTCTTCATCTTCATCATCATCATCAACTACAAAATCTGCAAGATCTGATCCATTATCATTTGAATCTGACGATTCCGTTTCTGATGCTCTACATTCGTCTCCCGGCACATCATCATCAGGAAGTTCCAAACCATCAAAATTATATTCCATTTTGATGTCAGAATCTATGGTGTTATTAGATTCATTATCATCATCGCTACTGTCGCTTACTTCGCGAAATAAAAATGTTGGTATTTTCAATGATTTATTTGATGAATCATCAGAATCGGAAATATTTCTACTTTCATCACTTTCATCTTGCTCCTTCCTAAACTCAGCTTTTTTTAGTTTGTTGTCAGATTCTACATTTAACTGTTGTGGTTTTATTTTTTTCTTTAAAGTATTTAATAACTGATCTTTTTCATCTTTCTTAGCAGATGCAACTACATTTTCACGATTAGATTTATTTAAAGAATTCCTCTTTTCTACAGTTTCTTTATTGAATTTTTCAAGTTTGTTTGTTTCTTCTTTCTGTATTGACTTATTAAGAGATTTTCGTTTTTTTGGAATATCTTCAGACAATTTATGTTCATTTAATGATAAATTTTTTTCTCCTATTTTATACGATTCAAATAAACTTTCATCTTCGAATGATTTTTGAATAGATTTATTATTCTTAGAAGTAGAATGTTTATTACTATTTTTTGTCAGAGATACATTCTTATCTACATTTATTGACATTTCTTGTGTAATATTTTTTGTATCTTCCATTGTACTCCCTTCTTCGTTTCTATTTTTATTTTCTTTCATAATTTTTCGTTTCTTTGCACTGGAAGATTCATCTTGATTATCATTTAAATTGTATTCCTCTTCTAATGTATCCATAAATTTACCTTCACTTTTTCGTGCTTTTATGAAATCTGTCAATGCTTTTGATACAACAGTATCATCCGAATCATAATCAAAAGTATTTGTTTCTTTATTTTTCAGATTTTCCGCAGCTAACCATGCCTCTCTATTGACTAAAATAAGATCACATTCACCTTCGCTTTCATTTTCAGTTGAGTTTACATGTATAGGTTTTTCATTAGTATCGTTGTCCTTTTCTTTCCATTCACTAGCTAGAATATCTTGAAATACATTTGTCACATTTGTATCAGAATCATAATCATCAATTTTCATGTTTTCTTGACATTTTTTAGACATTTGATTGACGTCTGAATGTTCTTCACTCAATTCTAATTTGTTTTCGCATTGTTTTTTCACTGTCAAAGAATCAGTAAAATCATCCACTACAGAAACATTTTTTGAATGTTCTCCTCTTTTAGACATTTC
>KQ435732.1:2469979-2480807 GCA_001276565.1 Melipona quadrifasciata | reverse complement strand
CTCTAGTAAAACATTTACTAAGCAACAATAAAAAATTATATATAATTATAAATAATAAATTTATACATGCGTGCACGCACACACATACACACACACACATACACACACACAAATAAATTACTAATTGTACCTTCTTCGAGTGTTGATCTTACTACCATCATTGTAAGTATTGCTTCTAGTTTTCCTTGGTGTGCCAACATCTGATCCTGGAAGTTCATTAATATCAGAGGACACAGAATTTAATTTGGAACGTAACGTTCGTCGACTTTCAGCAGTGGGATTATCCATGGTACTTATTCTTCGTTTCTTGATTTTTGCAGTCTGTATACTGCCCGTATCGCTTACAGGTGAGTCTGGTGAAGATTCATTTTGTTTTGTCTTATTTCGAGCGCTACGACGAAGTGGAGAATCAAGCAATGCTGCCTCGATGTGAGCACGGGTCTTGCGGCCTACTATTTTAAAGCCAAGATGAAGAAAAACGAAGTAACACGATCGAATCTCGCGAAATATAAATTATTTGCCCCGAGATGCATTAAAATAAGTATTTGCGCAGAGTGTCGGTGCTGTTGAACTGACAAAAGAATATTCAACGCTGAATCGACCGTTACATTCAGCAACTAAGTGAGTCAACCGCGTGCGCATAGAGATTAAAAAATGAAAAATACAAACCAGGTTTAACGTCCATCTCTTCATCCGAGTCTTTCACCAAACGTGGCATTGTTGTTACCGTTCAAATAATATGTTAACAATAATTCGTACAAAAGAAGATTATTCAACAAGAGGTTACACATTAACACGTGTTACACAAATTCAAACTAACGACAGATTCAACCTTAACCACGTTGCGCGCAGAACATCCGCTGTAGAGAATGTTTTCAGAGCCACCAAGTGACGAAATTTGGTATTGCTTCAATTCTTTCGTCAAGTCCGTTAAAAAGATCTCTCTTTTGCAATTTGAACAATTAACTGTTATAGAACTGGACTTGTGCAAAAATGTACAAATTTGTGGCGCGTCTCGCTCGAACTAACAAAACTTGTAATTTCGTGACGGATGAAAATTACTTCGTAATGACTGTGAAAAGTGCGGGAAATAACAAAAGAAATCAAGTCAGCGCGAAATTATAAAAAGTGAAGCCGCAATATATTTCTTGTAAGTCCGTTTTCGATATTATCTAAATTTGCGTGAAACAATTGCTTATTTGTAATATTTGTAATATTTTAAGTAACAAATAATATTCGTAGAATTGTGTGTTATAGCGAAAGTTCTTTTAATTATTATTCACGTTACCCTGGAACTGCCGAAACTGTTTGGAACAATTGGCAGGTTACTTTTGATCCATATCGCAATTGTAAATATTAAATATCACCTGACGACGTTTACATTATATAAGGAGAATAATAGACTGAAAATAATATACTGTAAATATTCTATAAATTTCTAATTTTTTTGTTTTGTATTATAATTAGAATAGAAAATCATATTTTGCATGGATCGAAGGTGATCCATTTGAGAGTTATGCACGTATTATGAAAGAATTTGAGAGTCAATGCATATATTATGAAATTATTTACATTCATTTAATGAATTTAATTTTGAAATTTGAACTTAGAAGTTATATTTCCAATTCAATTGAAATTTAGAGAAGGTTTAGTATCAAGCCCGGCTAGCTCAGTCGGTAGAGCATGAGACTCTTAATCTCAGGGTCGTGGGTTCGAGCCCCACGTTGGGCGATGTTTATTTTTTTCCAAAATAATTTTACTATATTATCACATTGATATTTATATACATGGTATTATGAATTGAATGTACATTTATTTTCGGATATATCAATTACAATTACTCATAATCAAGTAAAAAATATCCGATTAATTATGATCGATTATAAGTGATTTTTAATAATTACATTTTAATATAATATTATATTATATAATAATATTATATAATAATAAAATTATATAACAATATTATAAAATAATATAATATTAGAAGTCACCATTTGGTCCATTTTGTGTGTTGTCTCTCATCGTGAATGATTAGGACTTAAAAAGTTGTTGAAACTTTTGTTGAGCTTATTGAGAGAAAGTGGTCTGATAATGATTTACATGAGTTGTTCTTTTTCAACAATTTACACAAGATACCAACGTATATATATTTACGAGTCGGTTTGGGACATTTCGGAAAGAAAAATAGTTTTAGTTAGAATGTCTCAGTAGAACAGAATCGTGGAGAAAAGCTGAGTGTTATAAAATTAAAAAAAAAAGTTAGAAAATTAAAATTGTTAGACTTTAGTAGTAATATGATAGATGTGTGATAGGATATATTTCTTTTTTAACTGCAGTTGAACAATATAAGTAATAGCTTAATATTTTTAATAATACATACAAGTGAATTTGCTGAAAACTTATAAAATGCGTCTTATCCTGGAACTTGCAGGTAAGTCAATTTTAATAAACAATTTAATGTGCAAAAACGTATAAAATATTTAAAGTAAAATATACTATAATATATGGAACGATGCATTTTCCAATTTCGTTTCTTTAATTGTGTTTGTAAAAATGTAAATTTGCATAAAATACTCAATAGCGAACTTGATGCAACGCCGAGATGAGCCATTCGTTGTTATGCCGTATTTTGTGTTTATGATCGCTGCGCGTCTGACTATGCTGGATGCTTCACTACTTACGAAGAGTGTACAGTGAACTCTTTGTCGCCAAATACAAATCGGCTCGTGTTGCAAAACATCGGATTTTTAAACTGGTAGCTCGTATTGCAAAATATTGGGATTTACAATTGAAAGCTCGCGTTACAATATATTAAGACACGAGATCGTCGCATTGCAAAATATTACAATTTACAACGAAGAACTCGCGTAGTAAAATATTAGAATTAAACATAACACGTTGAAAATATAATCTAGGAAACGAAGTAACGCGAGATAAACTTGCTCTTGCTTTCTTTTTGAAGTGCAATGTATTTCCTTCGAGAGAGAAATTATGAATTTAAAATTAAATAACGCAAGTTTTTATTCCGTGTAGTTTTTCTACTTAAAATGTACGACGGCCATAAAAATAGATTGAAAGCGCATCATGGAACGGAACATTCCTCATGCTGAGACATAAATTCACTTATTGGTTCTTAGAAAGCTTTATTGATCGAATAATGTTATTCAACATACGAAGACAAGCATTTGCTTTCTACGTGAGTGTAAGATAATATCAAAATAGGTTTTGCTCCTCCTTCTTTTCGTAATACCGTGAAAACAAAAAAATTAGTAAAAATACAGTTAACGATAGACTTTTAATAATAATTTTTCTATATTCTTTTTAGAGCTAATAAATTTTTTTCATACTTTTCGCACTTAATTCTCTAGAGAGTAATGACACTTTAGTTGCCATAACTTGTTATATTTTTATAACTTTTCTGAGATCTATTGGAATTTCAGATTCCATTTCATTTGAGAAATGATATTTAACTTATTCCTCTCAAATTCGAGTCCATTACTATCCATCGTTATTAAAAAAAAAAAAAAATCTGTTTTAGCATGGTCAGTTTCTGTTTTTCAATTTTCAACAGTCGTGTCTTAATTTCATATAAATTAATGTATATATATTTTATTTTATTTTATATATTTACTTATATTACTCGATATGATTATTTTCTTGGTCCCTCGAATTTATTTAAACTGTCGTATTAAGGTCAACGACTCGATCCCTACGTTCTGGTCAACTATTTCTGCTTTTCGTTTCGCTGCGTGTGCGGCATCGACCCTGGACAACTTCTAAGCCCGGGATCTTGTACTTTGACCTAATTTTACCAGGCTACGCCTCCCGTGGTCCTTCGATCAATACTTCTTTCGCAACTTTAAAACACCCATTTCTCAAAGGGAGATCGATTGTTTTTGTCAAACATTTGCATCGTCAGTATGTTTTTCATATCTGGGATATGAAAAAAGATTTTGAGAGTACTAGGCTGCGAACTTTAGTCAGCGAACTGGAGCAGGAGAACAGGAAGTAAGAATTCAACGTAAACTTCCGTGGGAACTGTTGGGTTCTTCAATCGCGCAGCGTGCACGAATGAATCATAAAGAAGTCCGAGAAGTCGCTTGTCTTTATCAATTCCTTTGCATGCAAGTATCTGTATCCAGACTTCTTCTCTTCTTTCACTGTCCTTCGCTCTGTTTGATCGTTCGCAGTTTCGAGCCATCTGTTTTTACCGAGGTCACATAATACACAGTAACAGCGAAAAATATGATTGCTCAAACGAAAAGAGATCGGACATATTATTTAAACACATTGCAAAAGCTCTAATTTTGGAATTAATTCAACAGTATATATGCTTTTAAAAAGAACGTACAAAAAGAACAAATTTTGCGAATGTCGAAATCATTCTGTCATACAGTGAAATTGATCGCGTGTACTTGGATTTTTGTGTAAATAATTTTTATCAAAATCAACTCGAAAGGGCCGAATTTATTTAATTAGTTGTAAAAAAAAAAAGGTAAATGATTCGAGTTGATTCAATCAATTCTTTGAGCCATACATCGTACATCGCATCTGTAAATTTCTAAAATCGTCGAAATAGAACTGCGCTGTTCAGACAGAGCGATGAATTTGGAAGCGCGATAAACGTGTAATTACGAGACGCTTTTAACGGAACGATAAGCGTTCGTACGTTACATCGACGAAGGTGCATTGACTCTGATCGTAGCTGCATCGGCGCAAGGTTGAAGGCCAGCAACTCGAGTCCGATTGAACGCAAATTTCTGTCCCCATTTTTGGTAGAACAATTGATTTATACCAATAAGAAGCAATCTAATCGCCGCGACGAGCCTATCGTCCGCTCGATGGAATTCGAAAGAGTTTTCGCTACGCGTCAAATTCTCTCGTCGCTGGCGTTGTTTGAAAAATATTAGGTCAAAAATATTTGAGCCCACGGTGGAAATTCTATTTCTACGACTAGCACGCTTGTACCTTCGTCAAGTCACTGGCACTTATCTGGGTCATTAACACCACGAAAAAGGAACGAGAGACTCCCTTTCCCTTTGAATCCACCGGTTGATTCTGACATTTGTTTGCATTCAATTGCTAGTTTTCAAAGAAGTTAATGATGTTAAATGACAATCTCGTTTCTTCTAATCGCAATAAAAGGCAAACAATAAAAGGCAAAGGTTTCAAATTTATTATGCACAAAGAATTGATAATCGTAGAATTGATTTAAAAATTGATTCAAGAATTGACTCTACCTTTTTAAATCTGTTAATATGTTAATCGATATATTCTTACCGAAAGAAATATTTTTACTAGGACCAAGAAATATTATTACCCTGATATTTCTCTCTCCGTTACTTGAACCTTGTATTAGTATTTACAATTATTTTTATAACAAAACGTATGACTTTTGCTTTATCACTTTTTTCTATATATTTTTACAGAGTAAATTCTCGACGAAATATTTTGTTTCAGACAAAGCAGTATCGTTACTGCTTGAAATAATAGTATATAATTATATAGTTTGCAAATATTTTATTGTTAGTACGTTATCTAATCTGAATGGTTGACAAGAACAAAATTCCGCTTCTTATTACGTGTTCGAAAAAACGTTAAACTTCTTTTTTGCACTTTCTTGCCAATTTATGTTTGATACATTTACTACAGATTTCGCTTGTTTAACTTACGTTTCTTATGTATTTATTTATTATTTACCATGAATTTAAAAATTTATTCAAAATAAATATCTACAACGATATTTTAGAAACGAAACAAATCAAATCAAAGAGTCACTTCTTTCGTTAATCTAATAATTCTGTAATATGTAGCTAATTAAAACGCACCAACTATATATGAAACAATATACTAAACTGGTATACTAATCTAATAGCAAAAAATAGCAAAAATTAATAAAAATTAGAAAAATTGAAACAAATGCAATTCAATAAATCTCAGAAAGTCAAATAAAAAGAAAAAGAAGAATTCTTCGTCGAACGTAGAACGAAATCTCGCTCGACTGACAACCCCATTCGTCTACGACTTTCACCACTTCCTAATGTCCCCTTACACCAGTACGGGAGCTTGTTTTTTGCATTGTTTCGTCAAAAAGTTGGTATAGACGCGAAACCGTAAAATTGTTTATCGGACTATAGCAAAAGGGTAGAGAGATGCCCGGCGTCTGCGCGTCGCGACGCGTGCTATGTATAGCCAACGATACGTCTGGTAGCCGGGGCATCGGTTCCTTCGTGCGAATTATATGTTCATTGCAGGCTTGGTCATCGGCCGAGACGCACGGTTTGCATTATGTTTGCACCTCGGAAAAACGAGCTTGCATCACATTGAACAACCACATTCGCCGGCCTGACAGCTCGAAACGTGCACGTCCACGAACTGGTTTCACCCACGGTTCGCCCGTCTCGTCGAACGATCAAACGCCACGAGCAAACGAACCCTCGACGAAAAACCGCGACGGTGTGCACAGTTCGTTGTTTCCTCTTCCGGTCAGATCGATATCGCACATGCAAAGAACAAATCTTTCTCTTCGATCGAAAAGCGAGCCTTCGAAGAAACGTTCCTAACGTTTGGATGAGATTCGACGAATTCAGTTCACGGTAGAGTCAGTGGATCAGAGACGAGTCGTTTCGAGAAACATCTTTCGAAATGCGAATTTCGAGCGCGTGATCTTCCAAGGACACGAACCGATGGTGCATGTTTCCTTGCTTGTGCTTGCAAGAGGAATTTCTACCGATAAGGGTGTGTGTGCGTATCGCAGTTGCTGTTCACACAAGAAGGTAATTACTGGTGGTATGTGCTCAGTGTTGTCCTTTTGTTCGTTAAGATTTTTAAAGTGACTGTTTAGTCCTTTTTCTTCTCTCTTTTGGGAAATTTTCTTTCTCAAAGAAAAAAAATCTTACGCACGCGAATGTGCGTAAAGCCAAATTCTCGAAATGCATCGCGTACGATTGTCGGAATCGAACAGATTGATGATCTCGTGCAGTGATTACAATGTTATTCACAAAGATGTGAGCCGATTCCGAGTGCACTTTCGAACAACACATGACCGACAGATAAAGCTCGATAAGCTTGTAAATCGAATTTACTTTAGACAACCAAGTTTTACGCAGAGTTCGTAAAATATTGATGCAACTAATAGTTGGAATCTGCGATAAAAAAAAATCTTAGGTATACAAGTATCCGCGATACGATAGATATACAAGTGCGGGCGAAGTTGAAATATAACTAGTCGAGAAATAAGTTGGAATTTTTTATGAACTTTGGAAGAAATTGTCCACTCATTCGTGGTGGTTTCGTTGTGAAATATAAAAAGATGAACGAAAATTGCAATGAAAGGATATAATGTATTTTGAATTATTTTGGAATCACATTGTTCGTTTCAAGGTTCAATTAATTCGTGAAAATTTCACCTAAAGCAAGTTGTAATTTCGCAAAGAATTTTTAATTTCCCACAAATTGTTCTGTGTAGATAAAACTTTTGGAATTTAATGTTCACTTCGACAGGATACAGCTCAAAACTCTGACTTCAATTTTTATACAAAATTGTGTTTAAGGCATAAAATGAATGAGAACCCTTCTCGTTATACTTGAGTTAATACTCTAATCCTGTTACAGTTCTTAGTAAAAGAATTTTACTTTTCAACTTGCGGTCAATAACGCAACCCAATAACGCGACGCAAATTTTTTTCATTTAAAAGTATATGTCATTATTTCAAAAAGTGATATAAATTTCGTTTCGACTTCGAAAAATGATATAAATTTCCATTTGGAGAAGATTTAGAAAATCGCAAGAATAAACATTTGGCTTCCACGAAATTGTCGTCTTAATTCGTTTCACAATTATCAAGCAACAATAATTGTCAATGTTTTTCTCCCCTGGACATTTTAATCGCGTTCACAATGTTTTCTTTTCGGTAGATGTTAGTTCCGTAAGTTATCACTTAAATTGCGTCTGTATTTGGAACGCTTGTTAAACAACTTCTTTGTAAGGCGGTGCGCAGGCTATAAATTTACTGGTGAACGCGTGCAAATATTGAATGAATTTAATTAACAATGCGAGATAAAATTAAACTTTTCTAAGCGCCAGAAGATTCTAGTATTTTTTATTTCACCGTTTTATGAATTTTTTAAATCTAAGAATATTTTGTACAATTTCGAACAGTAATAATGGTGCTATTTTTAATGTATATTTAATAATTTCAGAATTTTTTTTTGATCCAAGTTCGCTCTATTGATAATTGCAAACAATTCGCACGATATATTTTCGCTGTTTTACGAGCATGAATTGAAGCACGCGTTATTGGTTGAGCTTGAATTTCTCTTTTCTCGAATAAAGTCACGGATTCGCAAGATTGATGACGTGGAAGAAACAAGATATACCGAATGCGAGTACTCAGAATCGGGAATAATCGATACGTGTTTTCAAATACCGAGGAAATTGCACGGTAGCAGCAATTCTCGTGTCTAAAATTCCAATTCAAAGAATCGATACGTTAAAATGTAATTCGCAAGGGAGAGATTTAGAGAGATGTGTGTTATTGTAATTAACTTTTAGTTAATTAGAAAAGATCAATATTTAGTCTCAAAACACTCAACCATAAAGTTCACAACAAACTCTCAAGGAAGCGTATCTTGATTTGATGAATTAATTTTCATAAATTTCAAAATACATTTTGTATTTTTCTGTATTTTTAAGGTGTTCATTTTAGAAGTTGTAAAATTACAAGGTTTAGAAATTGCAAAATTTTATCCTCGATTTCCGTCTGTGGTTAACAGATAGTTTATCACGAAATGTAACTCGGGTGTTCCGTTACGATAGTGAGATAATTACGACGTACAATTTTTTACGGACATACCGATCGCTGTAGGTATATACCACTTAAGGAGCCAATGTTTGCCGAGAAGAGACAGCAAGTTAAAAATACTTGTTTGTACTTATACAGAACTTATCTTGTTGCGTATTTTTTAAACAGTCAATTCGTTGAAATACAAAACTAAAATTCCTAAAATGTAACACACCGAGCAATATTTATATATTCTAACGATATTCCAAAGATTCTAGCGTTGTTCAATTTTATATTTAGTACAAAATTGTTTATTTATAATCTATACGTTCAAACGAATTCGCCCAAAATTATCAAATCGTACGATTTACAACAAATGCTATTAAATGATTTATTTATATATTTATAAATGACAAATCGCGATATTTAAACAACATTATTATGATTATTTATATACATCGACGTTAAGATAATAATGAAATCGTAAAAGAATATACATATGTGCAGTATGTTGCAAAAATCATGAATTGGTACATGAAGGTCATAAGGAACTGATTGAATTTTTGGGGAATGATGAAATAGCAACGAAAACGATAAAATCGTTACTGTTCGGTATCAGCCACGGATTTTGCGCAACGAGGCGCACACCCTCTTTCCTCCTTCTTCGGCTGAGGGTGAGGGATTGGCAGAGAATGTAGACCTCCGCGGCAAACTGTACACCAAGCAGAGAGTATTGATCACGCAATGGTAGCAAACGGTGAACTCTAAAGAGAGATTATCTCGGAGATCTTCTAATGAAATTTCAATTTTTATTAAAAAATTCCAAGTCAAAATCACTCTCTTCTTAAGATTCGCCAGACGATAATTGATAATGAATCGACATTACCTTCTGCATCAAAAAAATGAAATACGTACGTACAGAGAATTTACATTCTCTTAAATGGATACTTAAGAAGGAAATACCCGAGGATTACGATAATGAATGGGAAAATATTTTTAGCTTGTAAATGTTACAAGCATGTTTTGCTTGTTTCGGTGAATACTCTATAAATATTACTGAAACCTTTAAACCCCCGCTTTTTTATCACTCTGCATATTTGCATTATGATCAGATTACCTTAAGAGACTTTGGATTATTACGGATTATTTAAATGAGAAAAAAATCTGTAGCAAATTTATGCCTACGATAAAATGAAATAGCATGTCCAAGGTGAAATGAAGGTCTCGGTCTTGCACTTTCTCAGATTCAGATATCAATTGGAAATTAATCTTTTTTATTTGTACGATTGAATTAATTTTAGAAATTAATTCCTACTTGTGTAATTAAAATTGAAATATAACTTGATCGTAATAAAACTTCATTTATGAGGACGAAATAAACTTTTCATTCGTCGATCTCGAATTTATTTGAATAAGAATATTTACTCATGACAGTATCCTAACTTAAAAATGCTATTACAAAGATTGCTATATAATAGTGCAAAACAATATGAAAGGACTATTCAACCCCATCGATTTCAAATAAATGGATTTTTATTGTAGCTTCTATTGTACCATGGTTAACTCGATGATTCCAATTCAGGACTCATCAAATTACTCCAAGTTGATAATTTGAGTCTTAATATCGCCAATTAATCATAAACGAAGGGTTCGTATGAATCATGCAGATTTAAATCTACGTATGGCAAACTATCACGTTCGTGTAGAGTTTCTTTCGTTACCTTCAAAATCTATCATACATACGTAAAATTATAATTCATTTTTGTTTTAATATTATATAGTTATTTATGACCGCTCCAAATAAATTTCTTTATTTTTCACTTAAATGATCGTCGAATTTCTTAAAATTTTGTTTAATAACATGGGGAAATTCTATTGGTAAAATTCAGTAATTTTTGTACTATATCTATCACGCAAATAATTTTTGTAGCTATTGTATTTAATAATTTAGATACTTACTTATCTGACACAGTTGCATATGTATGACGCATTTTACTTAACTACTTAACTAGTAATGTAAAATTCTAATCCAATGACCAGGA
>KQ435732.1:2441094-2469804 GCA_001276565.1 Melipona quadrifasciata | reverse complement strand
TATAATATAACAATATAAAATAAATAATAATAATTATTATAAATTCTAATAATAATAATTACGATAGTAATAGCAAAATTGCATTTTATCTTCAAACATTGCATCTTCAAAGTCTAGCTTCATTTGTTTCTAAATTGAAAAGGACAATCCGTTCAAGTTTCACCCACATATGATAGAACCAACGTAATAACTCCCTTCAACGACAGCTGGCAAGGGTCAGAACAACGTAAAGTAAACCGTAAAGTCGAAATGAAACACAAAGCGCGAATTGGCGAGAAACAAACGTGCCGTTCCCGTTCGCGCTCGAATTCCATCGATCGAGACCACGCTTTCCTCGAAGCGATGCGGCTTGACAGGTGTAGCGGGAATAATAGAGAACGATCGCGTTTCTTCGCAGTTTACGCGTGTTTATGCGCGCTGTTTTCAGGCAATGGCATGAAATTACCAGTCGCGCGTTATGCGCGAGAACGTCGACCGTCGGTCATCCGGAAGATAGGTCCGAACAGTAAGGCGACACGGAACGCGTTTACAAACGACTATTTCCACGCGCATGCAATCTCGTCTTATGACTCAGATTGTGAAAATGTTTAGACGACGCGTCAACTAATAACCAAGATGTTTCGAGTTTCTGTAGCTGACGCGGAAGATCGAAACGAATCTAATTGGATGCCACTACGATGCGATCGCGAACAGTTATGGTCGAAAAAATGTTCGAATGTTTGTTACAGATCGTACGAAACTTTTTGAAATCTCTTTGGTACTGTAACGAGATCACGCGCGATTGTAGTTCTTTTTTTAGGAAAGTTTACAACTAAGTTGAAGATGCACGTAGGAAATAGTGATTTTAATGATTTTTATGGACACAATAAGTGTCTTATAATAATGAAATTATATGTAACAGGTACACGTATATTTTCAAATTCATTTCAAATTTTAATTACATAATAATAATAGTTGTATTTTATAATACCATCCAAGTATCGTAAGTAAGAATTACAATTCAAGTTTCATGTTCTCTGTTGTAAACAAAATCATTCGTATCATGGAGTACTTTTTAAATTCGAAATACTTTTCAAATTTTTAGTTCTAGTTTTAAATTGCTCCAAGTTATTATGATATTACACCGTATCTTGTCAATCAAAATATATCTATATAAAAATGATTGGATACTTCGATAAATACTTCCGTCGTACAAGATTAGAAATTAAATTCTTTACTTTCCTAAAACTATTTTCTCAAATCGTCATACAAAGTTTATCTATGAAAAAATCATCGATTTTATCGTTTATCTATTAATATCTATTTCACCAGTTTGCCGATGGTTACGGAAGTCGTCTATTTGTCAGACAGCGTTCTGTGCTAGTACCGGCGAAATAGGATATTTTAAACGAATTGCATATTAGTATCAAGGTCGTTTTAAACGTATCATAGTTGTCGGAACAGTTGTGTAATCCTACTCCTTGTCGTATCGCTGTGAACACTGTGCTCGATCGGGCAAGGATACAACTATTCTAAGTTCGTGCTTAACGATTCGATTAAAAAAAGAAGGAAGGTTCGTCGCCACGTAATCTGATTTTCAGCAATGTTGCGTTACTCATCGATGCGTGTTGCGTTTCCTGCGGCACGTTCAACCCCGATATACCAGCGACTGTTTATGCTCTCGCATCGTTCGAGTTCCACGATAGTATCAACTCGAGGAATCGTGTGTACCAACGTTAAAACAGTAAGAATGTATTAATTAGATAGTATTACAAAGTTTGTTTTGAACTCTGTTGTGCAAGCTCGAAATGTCTGATTTGGTTCAATGAACTCTGTTTGAATATCTTGGTACACAGCACAGCTTGCTGTTTTTATAAACAGTTAATTTTCCAAAGTTCTCCTCCTTCGTTCCTCTTTCCTAGAAATCCAAGGATTTCTTGATTTTTCAAAGTCAATGTAAACTTCTTTGCTCATTTTTTTTTTGTTCTTGCGAGTCTCTGAAGATTTAAAAAATTTGAAAGATTTGTATGAGCTCATAAAAGAAATATTACCTGTTATTTTTTCTATTGAGATAAAAACCACCCCCTTCCAACTAAAAGAAGATAAATTGTGATATATATATATATTCTGGAATCTTAAGTTAATTATCATCACTTTTACGTCATTGGAAATTTTACAGTCACTTTATATGTAGAACCTATATATAATGAGGCCACGCCAATTGTCAAATAGACAGCTATTTGTAGCTGTCACACGACACCTTGCAAATGTTTGAACAGCAACATTTATTAGTTTCTCCATGGTAACGTGAATGTAATTACTCGTGATCTCATCGCTTTATCATCATAGATAATACGATGCACTTTTGATACTAAAATAATACAATTAGTCAGTTGAATCATACAATTTCTTCGAAAATTGTATAATACATATTAAAACATAAATCGTAATTCCTGTTACAAAAAAAAAAAAAAGAAAAAAGGAAAATTAATTCTATTTGAGTATCGAATGAATGATACTCAAATAGAATCAATTATCTTGTAATATATAAATTGTATAAATCGATGATCGGTTAAGGAATCTCATATTTTTCAGTTGTGAAATTGTACAAATGTTTTGACATAAGTAATACGTTTTTCATGAATCAAACCGTTGAAACCGTCACTTTTTTAAATACGAAATCTTATAAAATTTATTTTACTTTCGTTTACTTTTTTGTCAAATTTTTATTTTTTTGACAAACTTCAGTAAGTCTGCCACCAAAAAGAGGCATATATTATTTATATTTTATGTATATTATTTCATATATATTATTTATCAAGGCAGATATTCTCGATGAAACATTGAACGTTCGGATATTAAAGTATTGAACATAATGGATATAATGGCAGTCCAGATATGGCAGATTCTAATGTACACGCTCTCAGTCACAAATGGTATTGGAGACAAAATACAACAGACAAAGAAATCTCTATCCACACCTCCTGTCTAGAATTACACACATCAAAATTTTCATTCAACTTTTCAACTTTCTAACAGAATAATAAAATCAGTACTTCCCATTGGAACTGAGATTCTCTCGCCTTTTGTCTCTCTTTAACTCCTCTATCCTTTCAAGTAGACAAAAAAATCTACTATTTCTAGAATCAAATGAGATACAATTTCCCTGCTTCCCATTCATTTTTATGAATAATGCGATCAGAACTTCCCGTTGGAATTGGGATTTTTCCATCCTCCGTCTCTCTTCAACTTCGTCTCTCTCTCTCTTCTATTACGTGGCGCTACCTTTTTCCAGAATTCTCGTCAACGTGCATCGTCTTCCGATGATCGAATAGCAGGAAAGAAAAAGACTCGATCGGTCAGCAAGGTTTATTCCATTCTCGCCTCGTCCCAACGGGACGTCACACGAACATTACGCACACATTCTCGTGCGTGCGTGTCAAAAGATTAATCACGTGACACCTTATAGACAGGATGCTGGCGGTCGCTTTTGAAACCACAAAAGCGCATCGACTTACTGCCAGTCGGTTCATTCCTTTCGTGACTTTCGCGCGAACACGTGTTTTGATAGCGACGCTAGTATCAGTTCCATCTGTCCTACGAATCGTTTGCCAGTCAACAATTGCAAAGTTTGACTTCTCTTTCTCTTCTTTTTACTTCGGTAAAAAGTCTGATGGTTTTGTTAGTCTGACATGTTTCTCGTGGACCGTGGATCGTTTCGAGATTAATTCTTTAATTAGAGTTGGAACCTGCTTGTTATTGTTGTTATTGTCACGACTCTGTCATACTCGGTGTTGTCGATTCTTAATTGTCAGTTAAGTGTTTGGGAAATTTCGAAACGTTCTGCCGTGAGAATTTAGTAAAATTAACTGACATCGTCAAACTGTTATAATTTGTTTTGCTACGTGCTGTTTTGTGTTCTGTGACGATTGAATTATAATAAGCAGTTGTAGCTGAGGAAAGAAGGGATAAATGATAAATGATAATAGATTACAGTAAATAATACATATGAATTTGTTAAAGAATTTCTAAAATTAAGAAAGAATGACTAAAATGAGAGAAAATTTTATCTAATTATGATTTCAGTGGAGGCTTTCACAAAAATTGATAATTAAGAATCGCATCTTACCTTTGAGAAAACTCATTTTGAAACGTATACATATAATATATAATAAATTTTATTTATATATAAAATTTTCGTTGCAGCTAAAGGCTAGAAAAGTCACTTGTCCGCGAGGAAGCGAGGTTTCCACGTGAGATGAAATTTAAATATCGTGTTGTGAGTTATTAATGATATCGAAACCGCGTTATGTTGTCGTATCGCGACTTGATGATATCGGAACTTCTCGACTGTTTCGCGTGCAGAGTGTTGTGGGTTGTCAGCGAATGGATCGTTTCTCGTACGTTCACGTTCTGCAGGGATCATGCGGAAAGTATCGATGCCGATTCGATAAACATGATGCGATTGTTTGGCTTTGGGAGCAGACGGACGGATGGGGAGGCTGCAAGAGGTGAGAGTGATGAGTTTCATCCAAAGATAACGTCAACGTTTACAGTCACGATCGAAGAAACTATCGTTTTGTTACCCGATGATTACGTAATAAATTTATGTAGAACATCTAAGTATTACACGGTATATAATTATACTGTGCGTAGCGGTTGTGGCAATCAATTTTTTACAGACGTAACAGGACGAATTTAAAACTTAGTATATTATAATTTTTCTTGAATTTTCACTCGAACAAAACCATACAGTTTTATACCAATTTTATTGGAAAATTTTTTCAACTTATAAATTTCAATTTAAGTAATTGATTATTATCAATATCTAATTTATCGTTTTTTTTTTTTTTTTGAAAAAATATGATTACGTCAAATTGTAATCAAATTTAATTAAATTATTTTATAAATACCATCAATATATTATTTAATTATGGTATTCTATAAATACCATCGATATACGTTTGTTGCAACTCAATTCTCTCAATCATAGTTGTAAAGAATGAACTCTAAACGAATTGAAAAGACAATAACGATATTGAGCGTGTAATTTTCTCGAACCAGCGAACACGTCCCATTCCTGACAATTTTACGACATAACACACAATTCTATGATAACTCTGTTCTTTTGTGAAAATATAATTATACGTCCAACTGTAACAAGCGTGCAAGTCTTCCGCGATTCGAGGAACAAAAAAGACATTGTTCCATTCAGATGGCTCTGAATGTATCCTGGTCCGTTTAATCTGATATTGGGAGAACCTTGAAAAAAGCCATAGTTCCTTCAAGGCTTTGCCGATACACTGCGATCTTTAATTAACATGTAATTTTCGCACATTTTGCCATTGTAAGTTGGCGCGACGATTCAATTCACACCGTGTTTCTGGCCAGCGTTATGTAAAGCTTCTTATCGTTCCTTGAATGTACCACTTTGTGATAGTTATCAAAGTACGCTGGTTATCGCCGAACCTCGAAATGAGCTCTTCGTTTAATTACTGGACCATTAACAGTCTCTGGTTCGCGAATCTCATGTCTACAGCGATAACTTCTAGTGTCACGTACGCTCTCTATTTTGATATTTGAATCGGGAGTTTGTCGTGTAGTTAATCTGTATTTATTATAAGATTATAGAGAGAAGATAGAAGTAACGTTTACTTTGTATTTAATACCCAAGTCTAATGTTTACACGAGATTTGAAATTTTGATTTAATGTTTATCTTGTTAATTATGTAGATGATGAATTCTCTCTAGGTGTTGATAGTGTGAAAATATTTTTGCTCTACAATAAAGTAACAAAAGTAACAAGAAAGTAAAACTTTGCAGATGTTTACAAACTATATACATGATTATAACAATTATTATTTACTTTCTAATTTAAAAGATATTTAATACCGTTTCTCAATATCAAAAGTCTGGATTTCGAAAAGTTTCGTTAAAGTTGCCGATGGCTCGTTCGAAGTACAAGGAACTAACGTTGAATATTTTGATCGAATAATCTATCATTAATCTATTTTAATCTAAGATATATTATTACATAAAACACGTGTAATTTATTATATCGTCCCATTTCATTTATATTTAAAGTCTTATTCCCTTATCTTCTTCTCTTTACTTCAAGACACCCTAAACGCTGTTTAATTATCTTATTTTGTTAAATTTAGAACTCTGCTTCCATTAGCTTTATTTCTAAAGAACCAAAAGGGATCTGGCCGTGTCATTGACCAGATTAGATTTTGATTTTCATTAATGGAAGTCGTATTAACGAAACGAGGCAGTTTTGCCTCGTCCTGTCGTATAAGTTTTGCACTTGGTATACATATCCCAGCTCTTACCCTCTTCTTTGACAACTAGTTCCTCGAAAAACGCCAATAACAATGTTACATATATTCTTCTTCGAGAAGCGTGACGCAAGTTGGACACAAGAAAATAATTGCAATGCAGTTAAAGAGTTCCTCTCGCATTGTTTTCTGCACCGTATAATTAAAATTATAGTTTCGACCACGTACTTACATATTAAGTTCACTTTATGTAGTTCAAATTTGCTATAATTACATTGCCTCAACAAAACAAGTTGCAAAACAAGTTTGAGCTTCTTTCTTCTAATTCGTAATTGGAAAAATAATTATGAATTAGAAAGAATTATAGTTTAATACAATTTGCTACAATTATTAACGTTAATTTCGAATTTTATATTTATTACAATTATCGATGCAAAGTAGTCGCACAGTTTACAATTTGCAAAGCTCGTTCGGGAAACTTCGTTTGTTTCATTATCAAAAAATTAACAACGTTGACATACATAACGTTAAATTACACATACAATACACTATAAAAAGAAAAACGATAAAATTGAGCGAAAACATTTGAATTCTTCATCAAATTTCATTCCCTCTTTAATCGCGTGCACAAAGCTAAATCAAGCTACACAAATGCCCGCTGTTTATTCAACAAGTGAATTCGTACGTTTCTATATATACACGAACGATGAATATCGTACATAAACTTCCGTTTCTTTTTTTCGCGTAAAAAAGGGAAGCGACGCGTGTGTATAACCGAGTCTTGACGAAAACCATTCGGACATTACTGTTTCAAGGCTCTGCCAGTCGAGCACTCGCACGTTCTTGTTTCTTTTTCCTCCCTCGCCTAGCCTTTTCTTCGTTTCTTGCCGACATTTTTCGCTTTCGCGCGAGCTCGCGGTGTCATTACTTTTACCATCGACTCTAGTAGAGCGTGACGAACGAGCACAGACAAAAAGGAGATTCTAAAAAGAAGAACAAAATGTTGCGTGACATCGTAGTCGAGATTACAGCGTAATTCATTGTTGGGCTCCACTTCTTTTTTTTTTTTTTCGTCCTGAAATAACGAACAACTTGGAATTCTCATTATCTTTCTTCTTGCTATTTGCGTAATTATTCCGATTCTCTTATTTAGCACTTGCAATTAGTACTTCCCTCATCTTCTGCTCTTTAAGTTTTTCAAGTTTCAAACACTGTGTCACTGTGTTCAAAGTCGAACGCGAGTATTTCAAGTTAAAGATACAAAGGCATAATTTTACCCATAGCTATTATTCATATAGCAATTATTTAGCCGTTTTACTTTCCATGGCCGATCTGAGCTTCGATATATCCGCAATTGTCAATTTCTGCAACGTATGTGGGTCATAGATTGCCTCTGGATACAAAGAAATGGAATTACATGCGGGCGAAGGTAAATTAAATCGGAGCCCTTCGAGCACTTCCAGTTTAATCGGCCCAATTGCGAACAACAGACTCGATGTGTTCCCGTCTTCGAGAAGATCGCACAGTGAAAATTCCCACGTTCTTTGCTGAAGAAATTTGTTTCCATTTTTATTTTTGCAAGTTTTATTTTCTACAATAGTATGGAAGGAGAATATTTTCCTGCAATGTCTTCCACTATTAATATCACTATCCAGTCGTTTAGATTCAGGATACGACAGGAAAAAAAAAACACGTCAATTTCAATAAATAGAAAAATTCTTCAATAACATTACGTCATCAAGAGATTATTTCATCTCGTTCTGTTCCTTATTACGATAATTTTCAAGACAATATCGAGGATTCACCTCTTATTATTCTACATGATGTTACATAAGTAAACTCCATTACACTAACTATTCTTTATCAGATTTATTGTTCGTTATCGCAAATTTTCTTTGTAAACACGTAAATATGTGCCGCGGCCGTGATTGGCATTTTAATTCGAGTTATCCTTACGTTCTGTTGGATTGTATTCTCCCGTTGCTGTTTCCTGTGAAACATTAAAAATGTAGCAGAATGAAGGATTCCGTTATAACAGGTGATTAAAATCGAGTATTAAAAAGTATTACGTATATTTAAGTATTACAGATTTAAATTGTATTTAAAATAAAATTCGCATTTCTTTCTCTGGAAATTTCAACAAGGATAAAGTTGAATTTCAAAAACAAAGTTTCTATAAAACGTTTAATAATACAATTGGTGCAAAAACAAAACAGGTTTATCGAACTTTTTATCTAAAGGGGCAGAATTCAAGGCGACTGTATTGTTACGTGAAACGTGAAGCTGCTTTTTCTCTGTGCGACCGAGTGGTCATTGACAGAACGCGATAGCGAAAGAAGAGTAAATACACGGAGATTCGAAATAAAAATCCAACAAAAAGTGCATTCTATTTCAAATGATAATGTTTCGTTGTGTTGTATTTTATTGTAACGTTAATTTTGACAACGTAACTCTCGGTCCTTGTCCGTTTGATCCCTGATCGTTGTGCAACGTGGCTTTGTACGCACACGAATTTTTGCAAATGGAAAATCAGAAAAATGTTGTTCTTTGTTCGATTTTCGTTCTTTGAAATTTTCTTCTCAATTCTTTCTGAATATTCTACACGTTTCTCGTCAGATATTAAATTTTTTGATTTCACATGAGCACACTGAAAAGCTTTTTTCAACTTTTTCAAAGGAGGCTTTTAAAGCCAAAATTTCTATCTCCGGACAATAATTTCAGGTTTCAGGTCTCTTTTTCTCCTTCGCGAATAGAATTGTTCCATTTATTTTCTTGCCATTTTTTCCTCCCATTCTGTTTGCCGTACGAGTTGTAACGCGTGTTTTTATCAAAATTCACGCACCTTTTTGCCGTTTACTGTGATAGGTCGCTCGAGATTACAAGATACGTAATAACGGGAGACAATATGTTCTATAGCGCAACTTCGAGGCCACGTTCGTTGCATACATCAACGAGGAAAAAATGTCGAAATATTTCTTTGTGAAACGTCGAATCAGTTATATTTACGAGCTCGACTTTTGTCTTTAGGTTAAAAATTGGCAGCGACTTTCACTTTCACTTTGGTTGTTCTTCCTTCCACGTTTTTTTCTGGAAAGAAAAGTATAAAATTTTTGGTGAGATAGAGGTACATATTGGCAAAGAAAAATTATTTCTTTTATTAATAAGAAGTTATTAATTTTCATAAAGTCGTAACAGAAAAAAGATTCATGTACAATTATTTTTTTCTTTTTTTCTCGCAAAAAGATCGATTTTTAAGTAGTTCGCAATTTCTTTTAAAAATCCGATTCGTTTACTCTTTTGTTAAAATTAGCATGAATTAAGAGATACCATCGCAGTACTGCAAGTATGCAATTATTTTATGGGCGAGTGAACATCAATGAAGTGCCGGAATCGATAATCGTTGAAGGTGATATGATCGGTATAAAAATGAATCACGCCTTTGAAAACACAAGCAGCGCTCATTAATATTCACAATGTATATTGATCGACGTATATAAATCTAGTTAATGCAACCGTGAGAAATTAATGTACGTGCGTCGGACTAAAAACAACAATTATGTGCATACATTCAACTGCATCATTTGAAACACTTGAACAATTGAGAATTTACGATGGATAAAATTGACACACGCAGAAAATATTTTTATAGAAAGTTGACGTTTAAAAAGCTTTTTTAACTCTCACTTATATTGTTTATTTACGTAATAGGAATTTCATTATACGAATATTATCATTTTTTTTTTAAAGATTAATGTCCACTTTTACTTAATTTTCGCAGTTTATTTTCGACACAATTACTCCTAGTAATGTAGTTTTATGGAAATATAGGCGTACACGAAACAGGGAATTAATCTCAATTGAATTAAAAGGTCACGTTAAAACTTGTTTAGCTTAATTATCCGTACGCAGATCGTATCAATTTCGACACCGTTGTTGTGTAAAATTTTACCAAACAATTTCACATATACGTGGTTTGCGGTAGCACGTGTATACATAATCTATTCAATCTACATGCTTTCAATTTTTAAAACTTTTCCTAGAAGCTTGAATTTTTAATTCAACAAATATATCTAAAATGATAACAATGACATTATTAGTATTAAGTAAATTAATTATCAAATAAATAAAAATAAAATTACATGTATCTTAAATTGCAAATTCATGAAATTTGCATGAAATACTTTAGTAATTTATTTGTTTTAGAAAAAAAAAAAAGAATGTAATCTTTTCTAATTGGAAGAGGGAAATGCTACGATGATCTGCACCTTGATGTTTTCGAATTAAGATTAGAATGGTTGATTTAAGAGTTCGTTGGTGCTTGGATTCTCAAGGTTAGGCCTGCCTCTGTGTGGACGATATTTTTGGAAGAAGAGAAATTTTTACTAAAATTATTTGACCCCGGTGGCCAACGTCCCTCTGGATTCTTGCCTCTGCTGGCTCTAATTTTAACGAACGATGGACAGATTTTACAAACGTTCGCACTTTGTGTATCTCTCGTGCTTCAACTTCCTCTATTTTTGACCATTATGATTGTTACAAAAAAACATTTGCATTACTACAAATTTGTGAATTTGTTTGTGATTTGCAAATGATCATTTTCTTGACTTGACGAAATTAATTACTACTTTTTAATTCTAATCGAAATGTAAATTTTTGTATTTTTTTTGATAAATCTTTTCTTTTTATAAGCTCTGAATTAACTAAAAAAAGAAGGCGGATGTTAATATCAACATCACTCTGAACTAAAATGAAGTCACCCATGCACATCTTGGAAATTCCAATTGATTAACGCTTGCTAATTATTCGTTCGAAATGTAAAACTATTTTAACACCATCGGATGTCCGTCCACTATTCCTTGTTCGATTTATAATAAAAAAAAAGAAGCAAAAGTGGAACAGAATGAAATGTTAAATACGTACACGCGCGTCAAAATTGAACAATGATCCAATTGAAATATGTAAAAGAAGTCCGATAAAAAGTGATAAGAAAATATTTCTGGACTTGGAAACATTAATATTATCAAAGTAGTACAAACACGTCATTTTTTAAAATTCATTTCACTTATGAATATTTTATTTTTAAGTTATAAATATTTTGCGAAGTCTTCTTGCAATCTTTTTTATATTAAAGCATTAATGAAACTGCTTTTTGTAGTATTTGCAATTAATTTGAAAAATGCAAAATTATCTTTAAGTACAATTCGTACTCAAACTTCAATATGTTATCACAATGTGTTTGTATGTACAAACAGTGAAATTGCTGTCTGAAGCAGTTTCCGATGCTTCGAAGTATTGATAAAGTCTCTTTATGATACAGCAACATTCCACAGCTCTCTTCCCATAAGATATTTTCTATCGGTGCAATTATTATTATCGCTCATTAAAAGTAATTTTTTATTTAAAATATTCTAACTAGTCAGTGTACTAACAGAAGAGGGTGCAGAAAATAATTTCGTTATTTTATAATATTTTCCTTTGAAAATACGAGGAAAAATGAAGAAAATCGAAATTTTTCGTTTTACAAATTATACACGCTCGAGTATTGACTAAAAATTTGTGCTAAAAATACTATTTGACTGAAAAATATAGTAATGTTAATTGAAGTTCTGGCACCAAGAGGAAGTCATAATGAAAGAGATAAAAATTTGAACTTATTTACACTATTGCTTGACGAATTTTCGTACATTTATACGAGATACTACAAATGCAAAAATATTCAAATATCCAAAGCAGAATATTTATTATAATATATAGACAAATCTTTAGTTATGTTCTTATATTTATATAATTTACTTTAGTTATTATGTAAATATAAAATATTTAAATATAGTTTAGTATTTAGTTATACACATTATATAAAATTTTAGTATATAGTTATACTATATACTAAAATATGAAATATGCTAAAAAATATACTAAAATATAAATATAAAATATACTAAAAAGTGTACTAAAATATAAATATACTAAATATTTACTTATGTAAAAATCGACTTCCTTTGGCCCTTTCGTAATGAAATTCGATATTCAACTCGAGACATTCCACAGCTTCTAGGACCTTTACCCATTGTTTATAAACAATTGTCGCCGCGATAAAACGTAACCGCATACATTTGCATTAAAACGAATCCCCCCAGTGACTGACTCATTCATTACAGTCGCACGAATCTAATCGATCTGTCAGTCGAGCGAGGTTGTTCGCTCTGAAAGGGTTGCTGTCTCCTCTCTGTCTCGATCGAACCGATTTGTCGATAAAACGAGAGAAACCAAATTCGAAGATCAAAATATAACAGTGAAATTTTCTCGAAGAAAGTTTGTCTAATGGATGATCTCTTCTCAGGCGACGAAGTGTGAAAATATAAATTTTAATCGAAACACAGACTTGCAGCCTGTGTTTTTGAGAGACTTGTTGCATTTCTAACTGGGTCATTCTCTTAAATTTCTCTTCCATTTAAACGGCACAATGTGGTGGTAATAGGTGATTGATTTATTAGAATTTATTAGAATTAAAAAAGTGCAACAGTGCAAGAGTGTAAACATTTTTGAAGAATATGTAAAATAGAATGGATAGAAAGTAGATCATCGCATCTCGATATTCTTTTGTTTTTGCTTATACGATTCAAATTTTAATCAGTAAAATTGAAATTCAGAATTCAGAGAAAAGAACAGAATTAATAAAACTCTTTAAGAATTGATTCTTACGTTCTTAGAAAGTGAAATCTGAAGCTAAAAAGAAGACAACTTTGTGATGTGTATCGTCAACATGACAGTCACATGCAACAATGGTAAGATTGGCACAGTTTCGAGACAAATATCATAGAGAATTTTTAATTTTATTCGTCAAGATTCGACAGGTGCTGTACCTGTTATACGTCGATAAATGGGCATCGTTGATTGTTTCTAAGCAACGCTTTCCTGGATTAAAAATTAAAATTGCGATCGATAGATAAAAAGTTAATACCATAAACCTGTGCTTTTATTACGGTAAAAAGTTAGTTGACAATATCCACGTTAATTTTGTAACATTATTGTGCAAATTAACGTGGATAATCGCTGCTAATTGCTATAATATTTTTTTAATATAAAAAAAGCTTGTATTTATATTTCCATAAAAGAACCAGATATTTCTCGAGGTTAAAAACTAAAAATATTCCGGTTAAGAAATTAATTACGTGCAGTGTGTCAAGAATAATGTAATATTCATAAAAGAAACGTTTCGTCGACCTTCGTCTGAATAGGTTAATAAATTCTAGTTTCAGATTTGATGCATTTTCGCTTCACTCAAAATGTACGAAATTTTACATATTTCTTTTCTTACATTTTGCCCACTTTTTTTTCAAATATATGATAACGACAAAAGTGACAAATTGATCGTTATTGAAAATTTAATTCCTTTACGTGAATTGTAGAAATTAATTTTCTTACTTATTACTTTAATAAAAAGAAGAAAGAAAAAAAGAAAATCAGCAGCGAATGAAACGTAAAGTGCTATCTACCGTGAACGCTGCCAAACCTTTGTATAGTTTAGATACTGTATTTTTTAGTGTTTACACAGCAGAATCATCAGCTCGATAAAAGCGCGTAAAATAAAAATCGAACTCATTGATCTCTGCTCTAATTCGCCAAACCTGTACACACAAGTACGAGTGATTCATTGAAGATGCAACAAGAATAAATACAGTTATTACCTGTTTCCGGTATTTCGCCACATCATAAGTTTGTTAACTTTTCCATTCTGAGTTGTACAAAACTGAAGAAAGAAAAGAAAAGTCTGTAATGAAATAATTCATTTATTTGCAATTTCAGCATAATATATACATATAATATATAACTATAATGTATAGTTATATACACTCGTAAAAAATTATAATTTTTATAAACGACAGAATAAAAGAGCAGATATAATACAACAATATCGTAATGCCTTTGTTTTAAGGAATCCTTAATTTTTAAATCACACGTTCAATATGAAGTATGAAGATTTAATTTCAAAAAATGTTTGAGCTACAAATAATTTTTTATATTTATATATGTACAACAAGATTTAATTTCAGAAAATGTTTGAGCTACAAATAATTTTTTATATTTATATATGTACAATATACAAAATTGTATATTGTATAACTTTTGAAATGTGTAACAAGTTAAAAGACACTTATGGACAAATGGAAATATACGTACAATACGTATAACACTATTTAAATGCTATTTAAGATATAACGTTACAGTTTTTCTTATAAAAAAAAAAAAAAAAAAACATAGTTCCTTTGTGTTAAAGGAACATCTAAAGGCCAGTTGTACTTTACTGCCGATATAATCTCTGCAACGTAATTGCCCGCCGTACTTTCAAATATTTCAAAACAAGGAAATTAGAAATTTTAATTCAGGTTTTGCAACGTGACCCCTACAAGTATCGAGTTTCTTGTATGTTTTGTTACAGGCGACAGCTCACGATGCGTTCGCATCGAGGTTGAAAGGACGCGACAAAAGGTTCGGGAGGGTGTACGGAATCGAATTTACTCCAGGACCATAATCCTGCCGGTAATACCGCGGAACTCGTCGAAAGAGCACGCGATCACGCTTGGAAACTCCACGGAAGATATGTCTCAAGTTCCTCTTATCGCCACCGAAGAAGAGAACACGATGGAATCCTCGATTTGTAACATGGTGATTCTCGAGGTAAAGAAAAAAAAAAAAAAATTAAAAAAAGAAGAAAAAAGATCAGAAACAAACACTTACATTTTTATTTTACGATCACTTGTGTCTTACTTATTTGAGATCAAGAGATCAATATTTTACAGTTACTGCATATTTATATTTTTCAATTTGTTTCCGTTTTCTTTAATCAACGTTTTATTGGTAATTTATATTTTTTAATTCTGTATCTCTTATCTTCTTATATATATGTATGTATTTCTTATATTTTCAGTCACTTAGGTTTAAACATAAATTTTTATATTGAATTCAGATAGAAAAAGAAATATTTCGTTTGAATACTGCATATACATATGTAATATGTGTTGACATTTGTTAATTAAAGAAGTAAATACTACTGAGAAAGTTCCCTAGATAATTATCTCTTTAAATTGTTGCTGTACTTCGTAATTTGTCCAAGATTCCACTTTTTAATCTTTTTACGAATAATTATATATATAAATAGTATTTAACATTGAGTTTTCATGTAATTTCATAAAGTAATTTGTGTTTTATGCATTTTTCTATCTCTGAAATCATAAATACGTATAAATTCATACATACAGTTTAGTTACATTATATTTAGGGAGCTCAGTGTATAAGTATCAAGTGAGAAAATGTTTTTCTTAATCTCTGTATTATGTGTACCGTACGCAGGCTGGTTTACCTGGAGACACGTGGAGATACTGCGTAGAAAGGGAACAACTGGCTGAAAGGTCGGAATGGTTCCGTGCGATGCTCATCGGCCCTTTAGCACCTGCACCAAGCGATCCTCCACCCGTGCTGAAACTGCAACACATAGAGAAAAGAGCTTTCGATTATTTGCTTAGGTAAATACAGAAATACCTCGCTCGATTGAGCTGCCGACAGTTATATCAATTATAAATTAAAATTATACGAACATACAATCTGTTCAACTATTGTACAATTTTCGATCGATCTCATCTTTCATCAAGTAATTTCAATATCCCTGAGGCTCAGGCATTGTTAAAAAAAGAAGTCACAGTGTCATTATGGCAACATCTTTATACACACTGGCTATAATTGGTACCGTCGCTTATTTCTGGATTCTTATTTTAATTACACTTCCGTTGATAATCTGTTGCAAGCAAAGAATGACGAGACTTCAATGTCCGAGGAAAAAATGTTGTAGATGTAAATTTCCGGAGAAATAAAGCTTGTTAAATCCAAATTAGTCCAAATAACAAGTTCTAAACAAGAACGAGAGCAAGGAATCTTTCACCTAACAATAGCACCAAAAAGATAGAAATTAAGAAAGTTTGAGGGAATTTAACGTCCTGAAATTTGTTTTTAAATAGAAGAAGAGAAGGAAATGACACATAGTTGAACTTTTCGCAGCTAAAAAGTATGGTTAATAATTCAGGCAACTGTCTCTTTTTTTCCTTTTTACACTGATTTGAAGTTTGATCATTTTTGTGCAGATACGTTCTCGATGAGCCGATCAATTTTCAATCTGTGACTACAGCTCGAGCAACCCTCGACGCGGCTCATCAGTATCTCTGTCCAGAATTGGCAAGGCTCGCCGTTGAACACCTCGAAAGGAATTTAAACTCGAACACCGTGCTTGAAATCTACCAGGGCCTCAGTCTTTACGCGAACTACGTAACTTCCAGTTTCAACTCACCCACGGCTCCTCCGGCTCCTGGTGACGATGCTGGTGAAATAGGTATTGTCACTTTTAGAGTTTAGAAATTCGTCGTTAATTTTATTAATTCAACATCGTTCTAATGTTGAAAATTTTCAAAAAAGTGATTTTTAAAAAATAGCTCCTCGGGTGAATCTTTCAATGCTACGAAATACACATGTATATCGCTGAAAGTCATTGCCATTAGTCGAATTAACCGTGAAGAGTAAGATATCACACCCACAAAATAGCTATTGCCACTCCTTAATCAACTTATCATAAAAAAATTCCACGAAACACTAATTACTAGATTCTCAAGTTCTCTAACAAAATTAGAAATATGTTGGCCTATATTGCAAATATCAATTTAATCCAACATCAACTAAATACCGTTTCTCCTCCCTCCAGGATTAGAACGTATGATTAAAGTTCCTTGAAATCTTAGCCGCAGTCTGTACGCGACTTCTTCTGGCTTGTCTGGACGTGATTGACTCAGAACCGGAGGCGGTTTTCAGCCAGGAATACTTTGAGGAGTTAAGCTGCGCCGAGGTGGAAGAATTGGCGTGTCGAGACACTCTGAGGTTGACCAAGGAGTCGATATTGTTCCACGCGTTGGACAGGTGGGCCGCGTCCAAGTGCAAAAGGAACGGAATTGAGCCATCAGCCAGCAACAAGAGATCCGCACTTTCGGACAATGTCTGGTATAGTGTTCGATATTCTCTTATGACTGATAGAGAGTTCATCGAGGGCCCTATGGCGAGTGGGATCCTATCCAGCGAGGAGTCGGCTTATATCGTTGCTAGAATTTTGGGGCATACGGAAACTCAGGAAGGAGAGGAGGTATGATAATTCTTTTTTATTTAATTGAAGAGTGCCTCGAGCTATGCCATAATGTAAGTGCAATGTAAGTCGTGAAATATAAAGGCTTTTATGAAAACTAATGTTGCAGTAGAATTTTTACAATTAAGATTACTGCGTTTTTAGATATTGGAACTGTAGTTTCCATTTATTGAAGTCGAATGTATTGAAAGATAATAATTAGACACTAAGAGGATACCAGAGTCAATGAAAATCACTTTTCAACATTTTTGGCATAGCCCTCTGTTATAGTAAACTCTTCAATTATAATTTTGATGAACGTATTTTCAACTTTGAGCAGATCAATGTTTTATATAATATAACTATATTCAACAAAAAATAGTTAATATTTCTTGCACTTACAATTGTATATATTTGCTTCTTCTTATGCTCAATTTACTGTCGATTTCCCTCAATTGGACAAGAACTGTATTGTTCCAAGTGAAAGTAAAATGTCTTCACCTTCTTTATCAAGCATTAGTACTTATCTTATTGCTGAAAACGATATCTATAATCACTATCAGACAGTACACCTTTATCTGTCCATGGATTACTGATTTAACAGTGCGACGAAATACAATCGTCTATTTTAGTTTTTGGTTATCTTTTGTATGATTTGTATTATGTGGTTTTGCTTTAATACTTTCTCATCTCTTCGTGTAATATTCAACGTTGAAGAAGATGAAATAACAATTTTCGTATTTTGCAAAGTTGAATAAAAACAAAACGTTTGATTTATTTTTGTGATACGTGTCTATACACAAAGTGCGACATGACAATTAGAAAATATAGAATAAACAATAAACTTGAAGATATGAAATTTAGTGGGAGATATAACAGGCGTAAAAGAACGGTAAATAGATTTATATTTTACAAATTTTATACGATGATTTTAAAACATACAATTGACACCTAAATATGAGTTTCAGAAATTATTTTTGATTATCATCATTTTGATTAATTATTATCAGATGAAATAACAAATGTATCTAGTATAAAAATTCAAATTCATTATAAAGTGTATGTACGTACAGTAGTTTATAGTAGTCTACTTGCAAAAACTTTATCGATTACATCGACTATTTTTTGCTAAAATTAAATAATAATATCTTTAATCTGTCTGGAACTGAAATTCAATTAAGAATCGAAAGATAATTATATTCTCTATCCATAGGTTGGAAGTTCGGTGAATGGACCATTGCCTAGACTAACCAACAATCCAAGAATCGATGTGAGAATGTACGAAGATCAAAATTGCAGAATTTCGAAATCAGGAAAGAAAGAGTGCCAGGACAATCGGAAGAACAGAAGAAAAGAATGCGTGAATCAGGGACAGAGGACTTGCGCGAGAATCGGTAACTGTCTCGTACGAGTTCTCGCCTGTATTTTTGACTGAACTAAAATCCCATTCAGTATGGAACCAAGTCGAAGAGGAGTCGAGGAAATCGGCAGAATCTTGAATTTCCCACCGAGGAAGAATTTTCTTCCTTATCGTTTCCCGAGTCTTTGTGTGAAATTTCTCGCGTCTCGATTTTTTGGAGTTTCAGCAGAGTTGTATTAATTTAGGCATTAGGGATGAAAGCGTTTCGCATTGAGCCAACACTCGCCTGCTACACTGCTGAAAAATATCAAAGTTTGTCCTGTAGATTTCCTTTCGTTTTCGTGATGCATTTTCCTTTTTTATTTTATTTCACAAATAACGGATGGCAAGAAAGCAGAAAGAGGCTGAAGTTTAATTATACATGTTTGTTAATATCCTTTTTTTGCTAGTTTGTAGAAACTTTTGAACATGACGTTCCTCTCTGTGAAAAAATATTTTCCTAGAATATAGAGAAATGGATTTTAAACGATTCAGATATTTTTCGATTTTAATTAATCATTTTGAGATGTTTTCACATTTTTACAGATGGATATTTACTTGTTATACATTGCCAATTTTTTAATCTTGAAAAAATGTTATAATGAGATTTGTTCGTCGTTTGAATATTTTTATTGACCTTATTACCTAATTTTTTAAATAAAGTATCATGTTATCATCTTTTTTTTAACAAGTATTTACAAATATTTTAGCGAAGTTTTAAAAATAATCGACATGAAGTCAGAAAAGAAACTTAACTTAAAACTTCTAAAAGTGGTTTTGGCAAGTAGCATTTGAATGAAATTGAACAGTTTCAAGAAAATTCAAGGAATGATTTTTCGTATTGTCTATAGGTATTGTAAAATCATTTACAGGGATTTAATGATATGATAACGTCAAAAAACAACATCTTTTAGACTTTGTTGTTTTTAATGCAAAATTCTATACATTCTTTACGAATGAGTTATCCGAAAACATTTGAAAAATATTTGTAATTCTACTATAACGAAGACTAAAAATTCCATATAGGTTGGACCATTATGTATGTCATTATTTTCAATTTCTGTATTAATTCATATAAAAAATTTTTCGCAAAAATGGCATTCAGCTTGTTTGGTATTCTTAGTTTTTTATTGTCACTATTACTTGTACTCTGTTAACGTTATGTTTGTTGTGTTCATAATTGCTGTTCAAAACATATAGCGTATAATTATGAGTTAGAGAGTGAAACATGGCTGGTCCGTGTGAATGTATGACGTTCAATAACGCAAACCGTTTTCTTTTTATACCAAATTTTCAAATTGTCATGAACAATAACACTGCGATGTATTTTTTTCACGATCGTCATTACTTTTGAGATTTCATACATTTCTCAAACCTTGAAAAAATCGACAATTTCGGATTATTCGTTTATCAACGAATAAATTTTGAGCTTAATTAAAGAAAGAATCGAGTCGGAGTGTTTAATACGTCTGGTTTAAATTTAGACACTCGGTTAACTTTTTTTTTTTTTTGCAAAATATCAATTCTTTTTATTTTAAACTCTAATAATAGTGGATTAATTACAAAAGTGAAGTTTCGAATCAGTGTTATAAATCAATCTTTTAATTGATATAATTACACCGAGTGCCTATATTTAAACTGTAAACTGTAGTATACAATTGTTAACATCGAATTTTATTAATGAACACGATAACGTGTCGTTGTATCTGACACCAGAAATTGTAGTGACATAATTTAAAACGATAGTCATCGTTTTCATATTAATTGTCTCATTTGTTTAGCACCTTTTGCGAGCTAATGTCATAAATGGCCACGTAGGCGTGTTCTATCGTTACCATTATATGTTAGTCATTAAATCTCATGTTGCTATTTGATCGGTTAAATTTTATTCGCCGTGACTCGTTGTGCTCAGATTACGTTAAGATCGAATGTTACTCTAACAAGTTTACTGAGTCTATTGTGTGTTGATGATTATTTAGAAATCGATTGAATATTGCAACTTGATTACATGTTTGAATTGATTGCATCAAATCGGTTGTAGAAACAGGTAAATTCATTTTGAGCCATTGTTTGTAGCTGCTTCTTTGAATGTACGTATGATGTATAAATCAATTCGTTTCGTGATTTTCGGATTTTTCACGTGAATCATTATGTATCTGTGAACCAAAAAAGTATTGAAAACTGGAAATAAAGCTTGCAAGTGTAATGATAAACTATAGTGAAAATAAAAATTACGTAAAAATTATGCAATTTATTAGTTAAATTGTTCAAGAATATGAAACGTAATAAATTTTTCATTTTTTTTTAATCCTCAATGTTTTTATTTTTTTTAAAGCCAAACTATGCCACATAAGTGAAATATACTAGCCTTTGAAAATAATTTTATTTCAAGCCACATGTAGAATACGCACAAGTAAAATTTACTGCAAAACTAATTTTATAAACACTCTACTACTAAACAATTATGTCATATTTTTTATTTCATTCATATTATGTCGTAGATTTTTGAAATGAGTATAAACTGTATTGTTCATTATTTTAAAAGTCAAATGCGACATATTTGTAGCGATATATATTGAGTGTGTAATTTTTTTTTTTTTTTATGTTTAAGTATTAATAGATTAATAAAGTGACAATAGGTAACTTCAAGAATTTATTAAAATTCTAAATACTTTGAACGTTATTTAAATAAATAACTATTGGGCGTCTTAAACTATTTTGATGCACTATATGGTACATTATAGGTTATATTTTTGTCTGTATTACCCATACTTTGACGTTTTTGCTCATAAAACATAAACAAATATAAAAAAAAGAACGTTAAAATGCATACAACAGCAGATTTTGTTTTACATGGTGGTAATGCAGAATTTGCAAACAGACAGAAATTGTTGTTTGACAAACTGTCAGATGCAGAGCAAGAATGTAATAAGAATAAAATGGTTGTTGAATCTACAGAATCCGCAGTGGACATTGACAATGACTCAAACTATTCTCAAATCCTAAGAGCTGGCCGTAAAAGTCAAATGAGAAGATTTCGTGGTAAAGAGAGTATTTTCAAACGACCGGAAGGTCCAGCACCACGTGCTTTGAGCAGAAATATACCAGATTTTCACAAGAATCCTCATAAATGGAAGAAATATAGTTTAGATGATGTGTCCAATGATGATATGACAGAAGAGAGTAATACAAGGGCTGCACTATCATTTCTAAAGGAATTGAAAGCAAGAAAATCACTGGAAAAAGTACAAGAATCAATGGAAATGGATGTAGATCAATCTAGTTCTGGAAAAAGGAGTCAAGCAAAAATAACGTTCAAATCCAAGAAACAGAAAACATCTGAAGATGTTGAATTTAAGAAACCAAGAAACAATGCAGACAAAACAGGCAATACGCCAGTTGTTATTGAAACTGATAACAAGCCAGTCTTCAGAAGTAGCAAAATTATCATGCCAGAATATGTTGTTGGCCAGAAGAAGAAGAAAAAGATTAAGAGAGACGTTCATCCTGTGAAAGTAGACAGAGCGAAACAACTTAGACTGGATCATCTAGAAGAACCTGATGAAGAGGAAAATTGAAAATTGAAAATTCATCTGATATTATCTATTGTAAATGTAACTGCTTTCCAAGCTTTCTGTATAAATATGAGTATTTGATATGTTTCATCGATATATGTATTTTGAATATAGCGGCAATAAATATACTGCACGTCTCTCTTTAGGTATGAAATGTCTCGGGTTTTTGTAAGATTTGTACTTCTTTTCCCGTGTAACGGTAATCGGGATCGATTTCCAATTTTGAAAAAATTGAAACAATGCCGCTCTGGCGGGCTCTTCCGGGAACGATCCGCGACTGCGCACAATCCACGCATGACATTTCCTGTCGGCTTAGTCGCAAGTTATTCAAAAGTCGCTAGTCAGAATTGATTGTTTTCACGCGTACGATGCCGATCAGTGCGAAAAATACAAGCTATTGGACTTCGGTAAGTTACGTAACACATTCTTGAAAGATTACGCGCGAGGTAGAATATCTACGAGCAATTTGTTTATACAATTGGAGGGGGGAAGAAACCTCATAACCTGTACGCATACACACCGTCACCGATTCAAAATGGCGTGTTGAAACAGTGAACGAAAAAACGTAGATAAAATTTGTGTTCCGTGGTGCTAAATTCGTCGTTCGTGTTTCTATATGTGGTGAATTTGATATTCTTCGCTAAGGGGGCGAGAATTATAAAAAGATTATGACACAGAGTTCCCGTGTGTGACATTCTAGGAAGTCCGTTAGTATATTCGTAATTGAGGTACGGAATTAATAATGCAGGAAATCGTCCTAGCAGCCTTCTCCGTGATATCGAGTCTTCTCGTAGTATTTGGCCTGGTGCTGCTGGGTAAGACCGACAAATAGTTTCGTTATTGCTGCGCGATATGCAGACCGTTTCGAAATATATTATCTGGCCTGTCGTATAGTCGTATAGTACCAATGTTGAAGGTATAGTAGGAGACTACATATTTAACTTTTTTCATCACGTGTATGCGCAATCTCGACGGTTATTCTAGGTTTCGTACTGTTAAGATCTATTTTGTTTTGTATCTTTTCCTTATAATCAATTGTATACTATCAACAAGCTATACTTGCGTTACGCATTATTTGTTATGTTAATTATATGCTCATCGCTACTTGTATATATAGTGTATTTTATTTCGATATCGTGCTGAGAAATGATATTTAAAAAATATATATATATATATTGAAAATACATGTAGTTTATGTGTTTGACAGAAATTTTAATATAAGATGTTTGATTTAAATGGGATCGTTCTTCCTTATAGGCATGTTTTGTCTTTTTTTTTAGGTTGGTATTTAGTTTGGAAGTTTTTCCTTTCAAGGTTCAGGTTTGTTCGAGAACTGTTGGGTGGAATGAGTGAATCTTCACCTGTAAATGATTTAAAGAATGGTAGATCTCGTATAAAAAAAATCCGCAAAGACTAAGGGGACACCACAAGTTTGTACAAGTGACGCATCAGAAGAAGAAAATTGACCAAAACGAAATTGTCTTTCATTCCTATAACTGTAATATTTCAATTCGTCGAAATGTCTATAAACATACGCTGTGCTACTACGGATGATTTATTGAATATACAGCATTGCAATCTGCAATGTTTACCAGAGAATTATCAAATGAAATATTATTTGTACCATGCTCTTTCTTGGCCACAATTGAGTTATGTGGCAGAAGATGAAAAGGGCAGGATAGTGGGTTATGTCCTTGCCAAAATGGAAGAAGATTGTGAAGATAATCCACATGGGCATATTACCAGTTTGGCAGTAAAAAGATCACACAGAAGGCTTGGTATTGCACAGAAGCTTATGAACCAAGCTTCCAGAGCAATGGTTGAATGTTTTGGTGCAAAATATGTTTCTCTGCATGTTCGTAGAAGTAACCGAGCAGCTTTGAATTTATATACAAGCAGTTTGCAATTTGAAGTATCGGAAGTTGAGCCAAAATATTATGCAGATGGAGAAGATGCTTATGCTATGAAACGAGACCTTAGCAGCTTTTATTTGGAAAAAAATGCAACAAAAGAGAAAACAAACAAAGATGGTAACACGCACATACATACTGGCAGATGCTGTGATCGTTCATAGTCAGTCGGGGATGTTTACTTATAATTAGCAATTCATTTCGTGCATCATTGATTCCATACTGTTTGGATTTGATTCACTATTACACATATGAATATGTATTTTTCATAAGTAAATTTTGATGAAAAGTGCATAGAATAATTATGAGTCAAACATCATGGCTTGAATGTTTGACGTATATATATATATATATATATACATATATATGTATATATATGACGTGTATATATATCATTACAAAAATTTTGCAAATAGAATATTTGTGTTCATTCAAGCCTTACCTGAGACATATGAAGCGTTTTATATACCACTACAAAAGCGGTGTACTTGTTAATAATTATACAGCGAATAGGAGACTTCTAAACTACCGTACTTCAATGCAAATTGAGTTGAAAAGTTTCTAACAAATGTATCATTGCGTGTAGTTAATTGATATACTATGTTATTTATGAATCTTAATACAATAAAGAAGATAAGCAGTGGGCGACGAAAGTTTTGTCACTTTTTACCTGTATATTCAATTCATCTTTATTGAACCATTGAAACTATAATATACAAGTAACGCGCCAGTATACAAAATTATCACCCAGATTTCACCAAGCAAATCAAGTGCAAGATGATACCACTTTTTAAAGGAAAACAATTTCTCAACGCTTACTCGTGGTTCGATCTTTACATCTGCGTTACGTGAATTCTTTTTAATTGTCCATTCTGTTTCTAAATACTTTCCGCACTTTCACGAGTATGATCCGATGCTTAAAAATTAAACTTTGACCATTGCACAATTTCTAAATATTTCGTTCTTTGCTTTGTCACTGCTGCGTTGGTACGTTATTGTGTATACATTTTAATAGGAATAATTATAATATACATATATATGTATATATATAAATATACTTATGTACACGTTAAATGTTCTTAAAATTAACACAATTGATTCGGATTCAGTCAAAGGACATGCTAGCCTGAAAGTCATACATCAATTAATCTTTCAATTTCGTAATCGATCGATTTACGTAATTAATGCACGTTTTAAGTTCAACATAACGATAATCAATGAATCATCGATATTTCAAATCTAATCGGAAGTACTTGCTGACAAGAAACTCCACCGATAAATCCTTTCGTAATCTTTTGAAAAACATTTTCCGATTGCAAAATTATTTCGAAGTAAAACAATCCCAGGTACGATGTACGAAATTACGTTACACGATAGAAAGGCAATTGTATAATGATTCATACGTTCCACAGTTTTTTTTTTTTTTTTTCAATTAGCTATATTGAGAGGAGAACGAAAATTCATCTCGCTTAATAGCACGTCACGATCAATCAGAATACGATTTTCAACGAGAATGTGACAAGCACCTATTGATATATCGCCTATGTATAAATTCTAAATATACAGTAAACTCTAACTGCCTGAAAAAATGCATTTTATCTTACAAAAGCGCTCCGCCAATAAATTATAGTACAAGTCTCGTAAACGAGGTTCATGTTCGCGCGATATACTCCAATTATATAATCTCTAAAAAATAAAGTACAAGCTATATCGTGGTAAACACTCTTTTTTTTTTTTTTAAGTGCCGGATGATCGTCTTTCTTTCTAGCTTTTCTTTTTTTCTCCCCCTTTTTCCACGATTTTCTTTTTCCTCCGTACAAAAGGAGAAAGACGAAAAGTAAATACTTCGAACGATTACGATCGATTTTGAAGCTGCGTCAGAAATGTATTACGGTTGTCTGCCGATCACCTCTCTCGTAACACGTACGAACATGATTTCTTCGCTATTGATCGGAGAAAATCATTTTCAATAATAAATTACATCTCGAAAGAAATTCAGCGAAATCAGACAGAGTTTGCTCGTATTTTTCATAAACACCTGCCCCTTAACGAAAGAAGCAGCCCTGCCGATTATAAAAGGTTTCGAAGCTGCTACGTCAGGATGATCCAACGACGCTAACGTCTACGAAAAAGGGAACGGCTCGATCGCTGTGAAAGTTTTATAATCGGCAGGAACGTCGGCCGACGACAATCGATAAAATGACCGTGTATAAGGCGTATCGTTTCGTATTGTTTCCAAGTTATTGTTATCTTGCGTCGCTCCTGTAAAGGGAGTCCCGCCTTGCAGTCGAATTAGATTATTGGAATGATTGTAAAACAGTCTACAAATCCGATGGCGTTTTCTTTTTGGCAGTCTCCAGTATGCGTTTACGATCGAGATTAGTGTTGCTGGAAGAGCCTGTAAAAAAGGCCTCTGGCACGAAAAAGTCGTGGCACGGCGGTAAAGTTGTATAAAATTCGTTTAAAATTGGCCTCTAAAAAGACAGCGTTCCTCGTTTGCTCTTTGAATTTCTTAGGCAGGTCGCTGTTACAAAGTGTTTTTCGGTTACAAAAAATTCCTTCCTTGCGTCGGCGGCTCTTTTTCTCGCAGCGAAAACATTAGGCTATTGCGTTTCTTTCATTTTATCAATTTCTGTGTTTCAGCTTCCTTTCACTTTGTGTTCGTCGCAGTGCAATGCATTGTAAATATGCATCCAAACGAAAATGTTTCAACGAGCTTCTTTCTTCACACGATATAACACATCTAGGGCGATGATTAACGCTCTGGCAACGACGGAACTGCGTCGTCGAAGTTCGAAATGATCCTCGTTTCCAAGCAAACCCAATACACCGACGTCACGAGAATGATTTCGAACACACGTTCTACACGTACTATCGATCCTTAACGTCGCCTAATTGATTCCACACCTCTAGCTAAATGAACGACACGGTTACATGGTTTCCTAGAAAAGTCTACGTTCTCTATATTCATTTTTCTCGAGATACATTACAAACACACGCTCGTCTCGAAGGAGCATCTTTTTTCCCTTACGTTTCTATATTACCTGTGGGGGCTTTGGCAGTTGCGTATCTCTAAGTAACGATAGGCCTCGAGGATTCTTTATTGCGATCGAAGGGGGAAGGCTGTCGTTTCTAGTCGAGCGAAAAAAAAAGCGAGTTGGCGTTTCCTCCCTGGTCCGAGTTCATCTTCTCGTCGATTAAACGATCAGAAATTCGCGTTTCTACCATCTACTCTGCCGTCGTCCGCGTCAAAAGACTTCTCTTTTTTTTTTTTTCATTTACTTATGAATTATTATGTGATTCGTGTCTCGTTGTTTGATTAGTTTATTTCGAAACTCTTTTCGTCGTCAGACGTCCCTACTTTTGACTGGATGATCAGGCATCGCGATACTCTCAGACGGGATGAGCTGCTCTTTTCTACCAAATCGGCAGTGAACGAACACCTACGACACACATTTTTAATTTCGCTTCGTCCAATGGCTCTTACTGTCGCGAGCTACTACGTTTTCAGCGGACAGAAACTATTTGATCGTCAGGATTGTGTCGCTCAATCCAAGGAACTTGATGGAGCTGTCGCGAGTCGAACGCAACGCGGCTTCTTCCTCGATAGAATAACAGTGAATGTCTCTCAAAATTGCGCGTACAAGCTTTCTCATCTTCCTTTGTTCTCTCTTCTCTCTTCACTCGTGTCGGGGATTACGATCTGATCGTTGGACGCTCAAGGCTGTTGCGCAGCGTGAATCATGGCCACCTTCAAGTCCTTGGCCAAGTGAGAGACGTCCACCACGCTGTCGACCATTTCTTGAACGGCGGACACACTCGGGAAGAATTGGGCCGCCTGTTTCGTCTTCGACACGGTCTGGCCCAGCGCCTCGCTCAACGCGTTCGCGCACTGTAATACGCGCGTTCTCACATCGTTCCTCGTCACGTTCCTGTGCACCGTGTCACCGATGTGCACCAGTCTATGAGCGCTCAGCACCACGAACTTTCCATGCGCTAGGAATACCTGTTTTTGAAAAATAGAGCACAGCGTTACAAAGCGAAACATTACCTTGATTATTCAATTCTGTTTGTTCTTTATTCTTTATTTGGTCCTTTTTGTGTGTTAATAAAATATTCATTCTCTTTCAAATATTCAAATTATAACAGAGTCATAAGAAATGAATAATAAAGAAAGGAAGAACGTTAACGAGTCACGTTAGGAATTAAAATTCCTAACTTCTTTTATAATAAATGATTTATTTATTGTGATATATTATATTTTTGTTATAGATTTATTATATATTCCTGCTATGCACGAGTTATCCAATACTGGAAGAAACTGTTGTCTATATAATTCATCCTAATAGAAGTATCTGCAGATGTAAAACGATTTTCTGTCCAATATACCGAGACACTGAAATTCCAGTGA
>KQ435732.1:2408105-2430205 GCA_001276565.1 Melipona quadrifasciata | reverse complement strand
TGCAAAATTTTTTTCTATTAAAAATAAACCAAAAGGCTCGCGTCACATTAAAAGAAACAACATTTATGCAATGAGATAGGAAATTACGCGAAACTTCGGAATGAAACATATCCACGACGATTCGCTCAGAGAGTCCTAGGCTTATTTCGAGAAAATCCTTCCGAGAGAAGATTGTTTGAGAAGTGGGGGGCTTAAGGAGGAAGTGGAGAAGGTCTCGCAAGAAAATTGTCTCCGAGAAGTTTAAATCGCAATCTGTCGGGGGAGAGCGCGGATTATTTTCGTCAATTGGAACGACAGAAGTCTGCGAGTTGTTAATGAATTTATCGAGACGAATCGCCAATCAACCGCTGCTCCTTTCCTTCAGATTTTGCAAAGTGGACCCCCTCCCCCCCCCCCCCCCGGGGGTGGGGGGGGGGGGGGGGCTCTTCTTCAACTTAGGTTTCTTCTCCGCGTCGAACACTTAATTGCAATACCCCGTTAATTGAGTTTGCTCGTAGACGCGAACAGCCTCTTTTCGCGAGATTTCGAAACGCAGGGAGAGCATCCTCGATGAAATTTTGCGAAAGATTAAACGGAGAAATTTAAAATGGGTATAAATAATGATATATTGTTCGTTTCGGATATTTGAAAGACGCAAAGTTAAATGGAAAAATTGGAGAAACCGAATTATATATTCACAACAATCACGTGTTTGTTGCTTTTCATTCTCGTTCAAAAAGTTTATCATATTATTTCGTATTGAAAGTGATTGATTTAATGGATATTTTATCCTGAGTTTTGTAAAATGTAGTGTTCATAAAATAAACAAAAAGTGCACGTACATAAAAGAAAAATAACAGACTTCGAAACATTTCACAATTAAAACTAATTCACGGATTTAGAATTAACAATATGCAATGAAAATAATTAACAAAAAACAAACCTTCTTAACGTTCGACGAGTACAAAGAATGAAAATCCACACTCGCTGCAAATTCACTTAATAAAAAACTGCAGACCTTGAAACTTTTACCTTTCACCCTCTGGGGCGTGTAACTCAAAATAATTTGATCCAGCTTTCGATGTGATTTTAGCGAGGATAACCCAGAAAATCGGGCCTCTTCAGATGCAACGCTAATGCAACGAAAATTAGCGATTGGTTGATTTGGGTCACGTGACTCGCGAGAGGGCGTGGGGTAGACCTCGAGTGGGTGTGGCGTTGTCCCTGTAATTTGTTTTCTATCGATTCAAATGTTTGCGTATCGATAAAATTTTATGCCAAAAGAGTCCTCTTCATTTCCTAGTCGGAACAGTTGCTTCTGGGCCTTTCACTGAGACGAATCGTACAAGTCGTGCAGTTTTTCTTCTAACCCGCGATGATGTTTTAAATGCAATTCCTGTCCCAGTTACGCGAAACATCCTGTATGACAGTTGCTGTATATCGGTTCGTATTTTCTCTGTGAAGTTCCGCGCGCGAGTGGATACATACGTGTTCGTTCCGACCGGAGAGCCGCGACGCTGAACCAAGGGAAAATGCAATTTCGTCGACAAAACGCGAGTGAATGAGAGAGAGACGCGCACAGAGAGAACAGGAAGGGACAGTGGAGGGATGTGCATCTCTCTGGAGCGCAATCTCTGAGCTCATCGTCCGCTGCTTTACAATAATAGAGGCTCTTCAACCTTTGCGTTATACATAAGCGTCCTACACTTTTTTCATTCTTTCCTTCTATCGCTGCAGCTCGAGACTCGTCCTCGTTGATAATTCGTACATACTATGTACTCGGATTGCTAGGCACGTACGAGGGAAGAATGATGTCTGTTGCTTTTTCACTTGTCGGCGTCTCCGATTGGGAATTATCGATAAAATTGAAAATGAAACGATGGGACGAAAGTTATGGCGTTGTAGACAAACAATTATTAGAAATTGCTGTTTTTCTTGTACTTTCAACAATTTTGATTAGATTAATCTTCTGATTGTAGAGCAGATTTTAAGATTCTTCGTTTGATCTTCTTCTTTGGACGTTGAATCTTTAATGCTCTCTATGTATTTCTGTTGAACCCTTGAATTTTATTTGACTTCTAGTTACTTTTTGAACTTCGTACTATACGTTTCAAGATTCCTTATAGTATAGTGTTAACCGTCTCTTAATCTTCAATTAAAATTAATATTTTCTTTCTTTCTTCTACTAAAAGCAAGTTTCTAAATAATATAAAAACTATCTTCTGCAAATATATCTGGTATGTACGTATTTAAGTAAACAAATAAATTCCAAAGAGGAACAAACTCTGACACGGCCAAAAACCAAACAGTCTCCATCGTTAATCCCTCCTTAATTGCATCCCTTCCTCAGCGACGAGCATCGAGCAAACATAACACGTCTTTGTCTCGTCGAATTATTGGAGCACTACCGGTCCCGACGAGATATCGAAATCTGTCAAACGCGACGAACCAGCAATTAGCGACTTTCCAGCCGCTCGACCTCATTGTTTCGAGTAAACCAGCCTCTTGATCGTCGAGTGGAGCGAGTCTAAGTGCGTTCGATCAGCGGAAAAGGAGGACAACAGTCGAGAATCGGTTTGCAGGGGGCTCGATATCCTGCCAGAAAGTATCCACGGGAATGTGGGTCAGTCCTTATCGTTGCGTCGGCGTGCCAACCCTCGAAATAATCGACTGCCACACCCCTTTCGCCCGGAACATCATCCCCCTCCCCCCGCGGCTAACTCTCCCTCGGGGAGGACTCGTCATCGATAAACTCGTGATCGAACCACGACCGCAAATCATTTCAGCCCCATTTCATTCACCGATCATGCCCGATCGTTGCCATGGCGATACGTTTTCGACGGTTCTTCCCCGGACTGGTTGAAAAAAAAAAAAACACTGGCGAAAAAAACGCCATGATTTGCGTTTCGAATTTGTCCGGGAGGGCAGGTTTTCTGATTTAATATTCAATTTTGTGATTGTTTTGCGTGACAGTACTTTGGTGTCGATATGTGTGTGTGTGAAATATATGTTATGATCGTGCTGATTGGCGAAGGGTTGTTTTGATATTTAACTTGAACTTGCTATAGTATGTGTATATTGGCAGTGTTTCAACATTGTGTAACTTGATCGTGACTATAATATCTGTTTTCCATTTTTGTGAATGTTATACATCGTTTTGTTAATATTTATGCAATGTTTATACATCCACAACTTGATATTAGACATGATTGATGAAGAATTGTTTTGATATTTAAGTTGAATTTGCTATAATATGTGTACATTGGCAGTGTTTCAACATCGTGTAACTTGATCCTGACTATAATATCTGTTTTTCATTTTTGTAAATGTTATACATCGTTTTGTTAATATTTATGCAATGTTTATACATCCACAACTTGATATTAGACATGATTGATGAAGAATTGTTTTGATATTTAAGTTGAATTTGCTATAATATGTGTACATTGGCAGTGTTTCAACATCGTGTAACTTGATCCTGACTATAATATCTGTTTTTCATTTTTGTAAATGTTATACATCGTTTTGTTAATATTTATGCAATGTTTATACATCCACAACTTGATATTAGACATAATTGATGAAGAATTGTTTTGATATTTAACTTGAACTTGCTATAGCATACGTGTATGTATATTTCTGTTTTTTATTTTTCTTATTGCTTTTACACACTTTGATATTAGGTTTAAGATGATATACTGATTGATGAAGAATTGTTCATAAATTGTTATAATATATGTATATTGACACTGTTTTGACATCGTGTAATTTGATTGTAACTCTATAACATCGTCTCGTTTAACATTTTTCTGTTTCTCATTTCTGTTTCATTTATACGTCAACACCTTAATTGACGAATGATTGTTTTGACATTCAACATGAATTTGCTACGGTATATATATATATTGGTATAATATTTTAACGTCGTGTAATTTGACCATAACTCTGTAATGTCATCTCGTTCATTGGAAATGAATATTTTTCTGTTCTTCACTTTTTCCTAGTATTTTGTACATCTACACTCTGACATTAGATGTAAGAAATAACAACGAGCGATAAAGGATAATCTCCGTTTAAAAGTTTTAGGACAATAAAATCGACAAAAATATTCTCCGACGATTAACTCGATCTAAAGCAGTAGTACAATCCTGTTTATAACACTGTGTGTAATCCTAATAATCCCACTGACAATTCCTTCCGAATTCTGAACGCGTCTGAGCGCGCGAGAGAAGGAATAAATCCTATCTGGCAACGAATGGATGCACCCGACGTACACACGTACGATTTTCGAGGTCGGCTGCAAATTCGATCATGCCTCGTGGCACGATACACCGTGACTCAGAGCCTTGGCCAATCTGATTACGACCGGTTTACACGAGAATATCCACAGACGAATGTGGAGCGCGGCAGCTTTCCGCGGGGGTGCGTGCGAACAAAGCGAAACGAAACGAGATTATCTTTGATTTTCGACTCCGTCCGGAGGTGGAACCGCCCCACCAGACTAATTTACGACTCGGAATTAGGTGACGGGGTGCATCTAAAGTGAGGGGGGTGGGGAGAGATCAATGTCCGGAAGATGCAACGCCAATAAATGGAAGAACGGAAGAGAGGTGTCGGACGCGAGGGTAGATTAGATCGTTCGTTTCTGTCTTGTTTAGCAACAATTATAATTGTGATCGAGAGTGTTGATCATTGGGGGCTGTACAGAGTGGCTCGCAATTTTTACATGCCTGTTTTATGAAATTTTATTCCCTAAACTGTGATTACGACAGTTAAATGTGACAATTGTGATTGTATTAAATATGATTATGTTATTAAATGTAACAACTATGATTACACTGAATGTGATTGTTATTATTGAATTTCATTAATAATTGCTATATTTGCAGTTAGTCTGAAAATGTATATAGAAATTATACATTTATCATAAATACATGTTTAATAAAAATGAAAGTGCATAGTAAGATAAATTAGCATAGATTTGCTGTTACTGCGGATTGTGACTTTGCAATTTCTCTTCAGTGATTTGTGATTTGTTAAATGTCTTGCGGTTTCTGCACGTAATTTTAAACTTATTTCAAACTCGACCAACATAATTATAAAAATACTTTTGTAAAATTCTCAAAATGTCAATGTAGGAATTGTATCAATTTCTAAGAACTGATATCGAAATTAGATAATTTAAATAGTCGAAGAAGAATATAAAATTTCAAATATTTCGATTCACAGCAATTTTCGAAAAGAGAGAAACAAAGTGTCTTCACTTTCTCGTCCTATTTTCGCGTAATGCAACGATAAAAATTATTTTTTATTTCTTCTTGAATTTTCGTCTAAATTTAACACTCAAAGTTGAATTTCAAGTATGTCAATTTACAGCAATTTTCGAAACGAGAAAAACGAAGTGTCTTCGCTTTCTCACCCTGTTTCTACGCAATGCGAAAACATCTTAAGTTAGAATAAAACGAACCTTGAAATACGAACCTCGAGTTTTCAAAGGCGACCTTGCTATCGATTTCGACTCGATCGAAATTGCAACAGTTTCGAACGTTCGCCGTGTCCGAGCAAGTTAACGCGAGTAACTGCGCCTAATACGCGTTGCATATTTATTCAGCGATGCGAATTCACGCGTACGAGGGTCGTAAATCTCGGTTAGGGTAGGACCGTGGTCTCCCGGGGTGTTGCTCATCATTTATCGGGCAGGATCACGACGTCGTTGGATTAGTAACTCCCCGGTGACGTAGAAGAGAGGCGGCAGCCGCGAAAGGCTTTTCAGCCCCTATTGTCGCGGCGAGGTGATTCTGACGAGCTTCGAGCAAACCGAGAAGGATGGGAAGGGGCTCCTCGAGTGCCACTTAATCTATTTGCATGTTCAATTTCGTTCTTTGACGGCGGCGACAGACGCGACAAAACGCCCATTGTTCCCGGTGAATCGCGACCTCGCGTTCTCGTACGACGATCGGAAGCAGACTGTTTTCGGGGATCGTTTCGAAAGCCTTCCGCTTCGAAACGGAATGACTCGAGGGATCTCGAGCGCGGACGTTTTATGGATATGATATTAAACCGGGATTAAATCGTGAAGGTCGAGGAACTTTTGGACAGGCTCGAGTTGAAACGTTTTTGAAGAATGTTCTTGTCAACACGACAAGTGTTGCTAGAAATAAAAGTTTCAGACGGGAATAGAGCTTACAAAAAGGTGTAAGGAACAGAACGAGCAGATAATTTCGCTAATTAATATTAAATTAAATTTCCCAAATATTTATCTATTTTATAGAGTATAAGTACAGGGTGACCACTGAAAAACTGAATAATTTCGAAAAAGTCAAAATTTCTAATTTTTCACGTATAATACTGAAAAAAATTTGTCAATTATATTTCCAAATAAAATAATAAAAAAATTTAAAAAAATAATTATATAAACCTAACCTATAGGTTAGGTTTAGGTTAGGTTTAGGTTAAGTTTAGGTTAGGTTTAGGTTAGGTTTTAGGTTAGGTTTAGGTTAGGTTTAGGTTTAGGTTAAGTTTAGGTTTAGGTTTAGGTTAAGTTTAGGTTAGGTTTATATATAAATAAATAATTAAACAAAATAATAAAAATAACATGTGTTTGTAAAAGTTATTATACAAATTAAATGAATCAAATGATCGTGTGTAGTGTCATCATCGTTTTATAATAATGCAACTCGATTTGAACAATTAAAATTATGTTGGAATAATGCAATTTACAGCTATACCAGAGATACCATGTATTAAACATACTTGTATAATAGATTACACGTTATAAAAATAGTAAGTAAAGTATAAAGTAACACATCATATCTGGATCGATATAAATTATTTAAACAATTGACACGGGAAAATTTCAAACTCTAACGATCACCGATAGCTCGATAACTCTTTCTCAAGAGCGGCAATTTCCCACGATTTTAACGTGGCAGTGAAACCACCACTACTAGCGAGTAACTCGTGGCTGAGAAACGAGATGAAACCATGAAGAATTTATCTCAACGGCGGTTTCGTTATAATTGAATACCGTAATAGAACTTCTTGACCCGGTTACGAAGTTCTATCGGGAATTTCAAAGTTCCTTCCCTCTCTGTACATGTTAATATTACACACTTTGTTCCGTGCAAAGTGCTTTTTCGAAGAAGATATATCCAAAGTTTTATCTACCTCTCGGGTGTAACCGCAATAAAACACGCGCTAATGCGATCCAGCAAGGCACGAATTTAAATACTTGAAAACTCCGCGCAACGCTGATCATTACGCACGTACTGATCATAATCGTGTACGTTGTACTTCGAATGTAATAATAATAGTTTCGAGCGAATTTATATTAATATGAATAATATCAATATTATGCAATATAAATAAATATTAAATAATATTATTATATTACGTCATAGCTATATTTTTATATTGTTAAAAAATATACTACGTAATATAAATAATATTATAATTTAAATATTCACTTCGTCTGAGTTCGACTCGAGTTGATCGGCTTCACTTGCCAATTCGTCGATTCAAGAAACGAATGATCCATCTGCACGAATTCGTTCGTCGAAGGACAGTGACACGAACAGTAGCGGATTCCAAAGTAAATTCAGTATTTGCAACATCGTCGCTTTCACAGCCTGCTTTTCAACTCCCACGGATGATGACTCACACGTGCGTCGGATTCACGTTGAATTAAATCACGATCGTTGGCCAACGATCATCGCACCACTCGTCCTTGGAGCAATCGAAAAAATTACCTAACGTTTACAAACTTGTGATCGAACCGATCAATTATCCCATCGATTATCTCGTACCAACGACCAGTAATTATCTCGGCTTGCTTTTCATATTTTCGAGGCTTGCTGCTCCCTCGCGAATTCTGGCGCGACGCGATGTCATCGTTGTCAGGTTTTCGCCGCATGAAGATAGTTAACCAGCAGGTCCGACCACCTTTAATTACCGCGTTTCTTCTTTTTCCACCGGCGACTAAACTCGTTCGGGTGTAATTTCGCAACACCGTCTCTTGAAACCGACGGTCTGGAGATCGTCTCGAGAAACAGCGCAAATCGACCGAGGGACCAAGGACGAGGCTCAAAGCTCCGTTTCTTTTCAGAGAGAACTCGTTCCCTGGCGACTCGATCGCGAGCGCGCAGCGATTTGAATTTAATAGTCAGACAGCTTAGGCGGGGAACAGAGTTTTCGAAACTTGAAAATACGACGAGATATCGTAAGGATGAGATTCGCGAGTTTCTGCTTAAGGAATGTGAAAGGAATGAAAAATATCTAATTTTCCCGGTACTTGATGATTTTTTCACTCACTTTTAATGTTATATTTAATTATTAAATTAAAGACAGCTGTATTTAATTATTAAAGTTTCACATAATTTAATATAGTTTAACGTTGATGCGATCTTCAACATTAATTAAATCTATTATTTGCTTTAGAATTGGCATTTTTAGTATTTGTATTGTTTATTTTTAAACTGTTAATGTATTTGTACGTTTAATAATTTAATATAGTTTGTCGATACGATCTTCAATTATTAAATCTGTTATTTGCTTTAGAATTGGCATTTCTAGTACTTTTATTGTTTATTTTTAAACTGTTAATGTATTTGTACGTTTAATAATTTAATATAGTTTATTGATGCGATATTCAATTATTAAATTTATCTATTCAGTCTGTATTGTTTATTTTACAACATGTATACCAATATTTCCAAATATATTTTCTTTCGATTATTATACGCTAGAAGGCTAAGACACAGGGAGAATCTAACCTAAAAATTTTCTTCAAAGTACACAGTTATTCTAATCCGACAATCTAATTTGCTACATATACAAGTACAAAATCAATTGCTATTGATAGAAATCAAAATTCTAATTTATGTCTGCTGTCTTTAAAACGTCTCAATTATGTCTACTAAAATGTAGTCACCGAATGTAGATCTCAGAATCCGGGAAACCGAATAAACGACGAGAGAAAAGAGCTTCTCTTTCTCATCGGTTTCGTTTTGGGAAGAGAGTATCTGATTGTGAGCTGCGGGCTCTTCGCGGAGGGCTTCTCTGTGTTTGCATTTGCTCAAACTGATAACAAACAGCAGATCGATCCGGAGGAAAGAGGAAAGGAAACCTCTTTTGTGAAGATGCCCGCTCTTTTTAAGAAGATAATACTCTCGCGATCCGTTTTGTGGAATCGGTTGAATAGGTCCGCTAGGTTCGAACTGAATTACGAACGATAAAAACGAAGGAATGAAAGAAGTTTCGAATGACAAACGGAGCGGGAAGTAGACTGGAAAAGGGCGACGAACGTTTCGTTTGTCTTGTTATCGAAAGAGAAAGAAAAAGGAAAAAACTGCACGACTTGTACCCCAGTACGATTCGTCTCACTGAAAGGCCCAGACTTTTTTGCCATAAAATTAAAACAAATTACAGGCGCGATCACTCAGTAGATCTACCAGACAACGCCACTCCTATTCGAGGTTTATCCCACGCCCCCTCGCGAATCACGTGACCCAAATCAACCAATCGCTAATTTTCGTTGCATCAGCGTTGCACCTGAAGAGGCCCGATTTTCTTCTTCGGGTTATCTCCACTAAAATCACTTTCAATGATAAAATGGCCGCAAGTGTTTGACAAGTGACAAGTGGAGAAAACCAAAGCCGAAGAATATAATAATTTTTCAATGACAGAGGAGATTTTTACTTGAAAAATTTTCCAAATAATTTACACATCTTCCTGATTTTCAGCTTCTTTTTAACGGAATTTTTATTTGTTAAATGTAACATTGTTACCTGCATGGCGTGAGCCATGCCGAAAACCTTGAAAATAACAGGTAAATGAAGTCTAAAGAGAAGGGAAGAATTCATCCACTGAATTTTCAACGACAGACCCGAACTTCAAATAACGTTCGTCCATTTTCCAATCAATTCTCTGCCTTTTACAATCCACGTCACGTTCGTGGTTCCGTTTCAATCAATGTATATTCACTTAATTGTTTTTGGAAATATTATTTTTATGTAATATCATCTATATATATATAGATGGTGTAATATCTCTATATTAGTATTTTAATTTTTTTTTTCGTTTCTAAATAAATTATATTTTATTGAGAATTTATTTAAAAACGATCTTAATTTTAGATTTTAATTTAGATTATGTTCGTTTTTTACAAGATTATCTATAGTGGTATTACTAACTGTAAGACGGTATGAGCAAGATTATCGTAAAGTGAAAGGATATAATATTGCTTATCGAAAGCAAAGAAACGCGACGTACAATCATCCCAAGCTTTAGATATTATTATACTCTCCAAGACTGTCAAAGGTACGCTGTTCTTATAATATTATTAGAAGCAAAGGAACGAAATACAAAGTAGAGTAGTCTTAACCAGGGATCGAAAGTAACAGGTTCTTTTCGTTAAAAAAAAAAAATTATACTCGAACTTGTATATTTCGCGTAAAAAAAGTATCTGTTTTTGTGAAATTTTTACAGAAAAAAGTAACAGTTGCGATAAAAATTCTGTGGAAACAATTTGTCGTAGAACATTTAATTAAAAATCCATTTTTACATCCGAGTTCTATTCGTTGAGTGTCAATGTTTGCTACAAATATGTATTTTGTAAATTCCATTCTGTTTGAAACTTTTATTTACCTGTTGCCTTGCAGCGTGAGAACGTTTTTCGAAAATCTTTCAAATCGAGCACGTTCGAAACAATTCCTTGAAAGTTTCTCTGTAGCCCTAAAACTCTAGATTCGATCATGTTCCTTTTACAAAGTCACCAGAAAGGAAAGATTTGCTATCGAAAATGGCACCAGTCTATACTGTCAATAACTATCAACAAAAAAAGAAAAGAAACACACGTAAATCGTAAGATCGCCGAGAAAAATCGAGAAGTCACACTCGTGTTTCAAAAGCGCAACAGAATCCAGACCGCGAACAATTAACCAAAACCCCTTCAAACCCCAAAACGCATCGTTTGAAACCAGAGTTCCGCGCGATCCCCCTTCGTTCTCTCGCTCTCTCTCTTTTTTTCCTGACTCGAAAATCGCGATCGGCTATTTTGCTGCTCGGCGAACAGCGTGCAGCAGAGCCGAGGTAGGGCGGAATCGGTGACACTGCCAGGAGGATGTGGTGTCCGAAAGATGGAAGGCTGATGGGGTGTCCAAGGCTGCCGTGACCAACTACGACGGCCTCTGCTGGCTTCTGGCCTTTGGTGAATTAAAGGCAGCACGCGATTCCGCTATTCCGCTGTTTGCCAGCATGAATCGGATAGTACTATGGTAGTGGGCGCGTAGTGGAGGGACGCTAAGGACGACATAGTCGAGGACTTGGCTGGTGCAAAGGGGACCCGGGGGGTGGTTTCCAAGTGAAAAAGGGGGGGAGTGGACGGTTGGCCTGGCACGAGTGTGCATGGAGGGTGGAAGGGACGCGTCGGTCGATACCGGCGTCGCGGCGCTAACTGTGAAAGCTGTATTACCCCATGCACGCGAGAGAAGGAGAGAGAGGGAGAGTCAGATGGTTGGATAGGGTGGGATGGAAGATCGGGACTACAGGGAGGAGAAGGAGAGGGGGAGGGAAAAATGAGGGTTGGATAGAGGAGGATGAAAGATTGGGACTATAAAGGAGACAGAGAGGAACAGAGGCAGAGAGGGAGAGAGAGAGAGAGAGAGAGAGAGGAGGAAAAATGAGGAGGATGGAAGATTGGGACTGTAGAGAGAGGAATGGAACAGATGGATGAAGAGAAAGAGAGGGATAGAGGGATGCAGAGGGAGTTGCGAGAGAGAGAGAGAGAGAGAGAGAGAGAGAGAGAGAGAGAGAGAGAAGGGTGAGAGAAACAGAGGAGATATAGAAAGACGGTCTCCATGGAAACGCGAAAGGAGCCTCTCTAACTTCCTGCACGAGCAGGACCTTCGGCTTGTCTCAGCCGGTGATAAGGATTTTTCTATTCTGCCCTGTGCGTGCGGTTAAAGGGTTCCACCGCCGCCACCGCGAGTTGAATGGAACTGCGAATTCGACACTGCGTACTATTTAGGGCCACGAGTGCCCCTTTCGCCTCTCCGTTGCTGTTAGGCGCTGATACATTACACTCGCGACGGGACTGCGGATAGGAACTGGGCTTCAGGGAGGGAACCTAGCGGCGGCTCTCTTTGTTTCGAGACGATATCGCGTGTAAACGCACGGCTGAGGAACGGATTCGCGTTGGAATGGAACTGTTTTCGCACGATTCTCCGGTGAAAGATACAGCTTATCAGGAGTATGTTGGGCAAGCGTTGCGACAGATTCGAACGGACGTTTGCGAGTTTATGGGAAACTTGGAGACACGCAGGGGCATCTTAGTTACGTTCGGAAGAAAATAGTTTCGCGTCTAGTCGCCGCTTTGGACGTTCAAGTGAAGATTGACATTAGTAACGAGGATCGATGTGCTCGTGGGGGATTTGAAGATACAAGAGTGTATAAAATCCAAGTACTTGTCGTGGTATTTAACGAAGTTCCATCTTCTTTAGTTAAGTTCAAGGAAGTTAAACTACGCGAAGATTCGCATTTGCTCACGGCGGAAGGTTGCAGCGCTGAATATTTAAATGAGGATTGATATTTTCCGCGAAGATTTTCCGCGAAGATTTTCCCCTGGAGGCAGGGAAATTTACTCACGGAAGCTACAAACTTGGAAATTTTCAACGAAACGGAACGAAATATTCCAACGCGAGTCGTGAAATTTTGAGTCGAGGAAACCGAATCGGTACGTTATCGCATGCGGCAAATGCACGCATGCACTGGTTGTGAAATGTTCGTAAAAATATTCACCACTACCGGCGCCCATAAAAATAACTCGTTAATTTAAATCGGCGCGAAATTCGCCAAACATTTCCACGAACTTATGTTCATGAATATTTACCACTATCAATATTCATGAAAGTAACTCATTAAACCAAATTGAACGTGCGTTTGCCGCTAAAATATTCATAGAAACGACCTTCGAGTGACACTTGAAAAACATTTTTACAGCGAGACGGAGAGACTCCGAGGAGGACAAAGGCAAATTTTTAACGTCAACGCACCGGGCAAGTTCCTCGATCGAATTATCCAATCAAACATTTAACTCGGGAGGACAACCCAAACGCGAGGAAAATCGGCTAAACTCCCTCGCGCGGGGCTTAAAAAGTCCAAGAACTTCCGCCTCCTCTGAGAAGGCGCTTCAACCCACCCCGACCCTCTCTTCTTTTTAGATTCGCTAATTTTAGTTCTCGTAAAATGCAAATTGGCCAAGATTTTACACGACCAGCGACAAAGGGAATTACGAAGGCTCGCGCGCGCTAATTCCCCATCTTAAAAAGTTGTCGCGAGCCGCGAGAAAGACACCGGCAGGCACGGAGGAGAAAGGCTAGTTCACGAGAAAGAATTATGCAGAACGGGCGTTTAAGTTCGGTTTACCGTAAATGAGAAACTTTCAGGCAGCTTCTCGCGGCCTTTTTCTGTCCTTCGAGAGCGAAAGAATTTTTTAAGCACACGGGCGTGCGTTTCCCTGGACCTGGACCACAGCGAGCAACCTTCGAGATCCACTTTCAGACGTTCTTCGTCTCTTCAATTTTTAAAAGAAGCGTCGAGTGAAAGGAGCTGATGAAAAAGATCTTTTTACGAAGCGTAAAATGCATTTTGAACGAGTGTAACGTCGTCCGAGATATTTCTCGAAGTTGGAGACGTTTTAATTATTAATTATGTTTTAATTCTGCCTCGCCGAAGCAGAATGTATCGACATAATTATTACAATTTATTCGTTGTTTAAAATTATATTTTACTGCATTTGATTCACGACGAGTGATTTAATCGATTTAATCAGATTACAAAACGTGCTTCATAAAGTCTATTAGATCTTCATCAGCGACGAAATTTTTAGACGTATTTTCGACGATCAAAGTGCTCTTCCATCAAAATTAACAGCGTTTCAAAATGTTTCATAAAATTTTAAAGAACGTCAATTACAGTTCTGTATGGAGGAATATTCTCACCCTTTCGAACTCATCGACGTCGCAGTTTTACACACGCGGTATTCATAACGGCATTACGCCGGTTAATTTCCATTTTCGCTATTATCGTTCAAACGAAGCGAAACGCGCAAACCGATATACAATATCGCAAACATCTGGATAATGCCGTCAGACGTCAAATTACAGAATCACTCTCTCGCCCTTTAAATCCCCCGCTGAAACACACCCAACCCTCCGACGTGATTCATCGTCGTTGCAATTTTACGCAAAATCTAACAGTTTGCGCATGAATCTCCGTTATTTTCGGTATTGGCGGAATCGGCAACTCGCGCGTTGTCGCGAAAGTTCAAACAAATGTGCAGCATCGAATGAAAATTTACCACAGCGTTACAAACGTCGACGTTTCTGTCTCGTGCAATATCACAGACACCTACGTGGATAAACTGGAAAATCAAGTTGAAAGTTCGCTCTCTTTGAACAAATCTGATCTCACCGGAGAGAGATTGCACAAATTCGCAACAATTCTTTTATTAGAAGATAGGTTCGTCGAGTAACAAGCAACAAAACCCTCGAAGAAATTCACTGTACTTGCAATTTTATACAAAACCTGACACCTCGAACGTTCTGACGAAGCAAGATCCGTGCAGAATCGCCCCCCTCGGTGTGAGTTGCAATGATTTCCAACGTGTCATTTCAACATTTTTGCCGTCTGCGATCCCAACGGGGGCGAAACCTGCGAAAACCGCCGCACACCATGTAACATCCCGGATAAACGACGAAATCAAATTACAAAATGCACCCTCTCGCTCTCTGGACGAAACTCCGTCCCGCCTGAACTCCCTCTTCAAATATTTTCATCGCCCACCCCCCGTTGGAAAGCAATTCGTTGCGCCATTATCGCGTCCATCGGCGGCGCGTCTCGCGAAACATTTTCCACCCTCTCCCCTACCCCCCTTTTCCGGGTGTGTTCGCCGGTTTAATCATTTCCCTGGCCGATCGATAGGAAGGAAGCGCGGTTCATCATAAACAGGCAACGCCATATTTTCGCGGCGCGGTAATTATCGCGTGGTCGGCGGCCATGAACGCAACGGTAAAAACCTCCCTCCCTCTCTCTCTATCTCCCATTCCTCAATTACAAGCTGATCCTGTCTATCTCGAACGAGAATCTCGACGGTTTGCCACTTATCTCGCGATAGCCAGATGTGAATCTGAGACACCTCGAGTCGCTTTGAATTCGTACACGGGGAGGATCGACTGATTGCGAGCGACGATGCTAAAGTGAAGAAAAAGAAACGAGTCGATGAGGAAGAATGTAGCGTTTTTTTTTTTTGAGTTTTGGATTTTATAGTAATTTTCTATAATGATAATTTTGGGAATCGTTGATAATTAAAAAAATTTTTTTTCGAAGTTTTATGATTTAAAAAAAACATTAATTTTTGTAAATTAAAAATTAATATATATAATTACATAACTTATATATATATAAAATTAAAGGATTAGTTATTACTATTTTTTTGTTTTAGTATAGAATTAATATTGTATTTTGTATTCAATGTGCGTTACTGATACGAAAGTTTCAACGCTCGTGTGACTACAGTTAATAACATCTGTCATTTCAGTGCTCTGATGCACGGACAGTTCTCCGCGGCGGAATAAATACAGAAATTAATGGCAATTCAATAATTATAAAATGTAATAACAATACACCGTCACAAGATATAAGAATAATAGAAATATTTGCAAATAGTACAAATTATTATAGTACAGCACGTATAAACTACTGAATTGGCGTTAATTTTCTCTGAATAATCTTGCGGCGAGAAAACGGGCCAACCTTTTTACAACAGAAATTTTACAAATGGCAATAATAAAACTTTTATAATTTTCAAAACTATCTAAAGGCCTATCAAAAGATTTTAAACTTCGAATCGTGTTTGAAATAATTCGAACTTGTCATTGAACGTGAAACGCAAATTAAAAGCGATTCAAAGCGTCTCAGACGCATCACTATGTACCAGCGATCTGAGCAGGTTCGTGATCTTCGTCGATTATCCAGCTGCTTAATTATTGCCTTACCAAACGGTGGGCAATTTATGCTCGCTCGCGCACTCGAGTTGAGCTCTCGTGCAAAACGAAAAAATAAAATGGAAAAAAAGAAAGAAAAGAGAAAGAACAGAGAGAGAGAGAGTGATGGATTGGAATGGAAATGCATCGATAAGAGTGCCGACCATCGGTCCCACCAGATAAGAGAATTCGATTCCCCATGTAAATTGCCTGTCTCGATAATAAGTTCTTCAACGCGGGTCACCGAATATCCCTTCCACCTCCGCCCCTTCCACGGATAATATCGTTTGTTATCGCTTTAATAAGCCGTTCAGGCTGTTTCGTAAAGCCGCGTTCGATGTTTTCGATCTCGTGCATCTTTCGAATCCGATCTCGGTGCAATGAACTGCCCAAATACTCGCGTTTCTTGGAGACTATAGGAACATGGGAATGTGGACGATATCGAGATATAGTTCGAGATGGAATGTGCTTGTTTCGTTCGAAACGAAAATTCGTCCCTTAATTTTTGGTGTTTCTTACTGGTTCGTAATTTTATTCTTTGTTTAATATTACTTTAATATTAAATCTGTCGATGATTCAGATACTATATAGAATCAAGGAAGAGGAAAAATTTTGTAATGCAACAAAGGAGGAAAAAGGAAGCGAAAAATCATTGAAATCTGTAAAAGTACACGGTCAAATTGTAAATTTATACTATTTCGGTGGAAAATTGTGATTTGATTATTGATTTTCTGGCAGTAAATTGAGTCAAATCGAATTGATTCTTAACTAATAAAACAAATTTGATTGATCCTAAGAAATATTGTTGATAAAAAAATTAATTAAGAATATATAGTAATTAATTGGTCAATCTAGAAGATAGTTCAATCAGTAATTAGATTTCTAAATTATAAGTCCTATTAAATTTTGCACCGTGTACTATATTTTGAACGTGTTATATATTTTATATTTTTGTAATAGTCTTAATCCCAATCCTAAACCTTTGAGCAACCATACATGTGTGATTTAATTTAGAATTTTACTTAACTTTTAACATTTGCAACGTTAATACTTTAAATTCTCATGTATTTATAATTACGACTACATAAAAATACAAACACAAAAATTATATCCCAGGTTATGATTCGTCTCACTGAAAGGCCCAAAAGCAACTGTTCTGACTAGGAAATGAAGACGTCTTTAAAATTTTATTGATATGCAAACATTTGAATCGATCGCTCAGTACCAGATAATGCCACTCCTACTCGAGGTCTACCCCACGCTCCCTTGCGAATCACGTGACCCAATTCAACCAATTGCTAATTTTCGTTGCATCAGCGTTGCACCTGAAGAGGCTCGATTTTCTGGGTTACCCCCACTAAAATCACTTTCAGTGATAATAAATTCAGAAAGACATCCAGACGACTAACTAACTTCAACTAACACCAGTTTCAACAAAATTATGCTTCAACAAACTGCAAAAGCTGCTTTCTTGTGCGAAGATTACTTCTTCTTCCTCACAGTAAATATTATATACAATTTTCTTCAGTGAATATTACATACTCAGTCACAGAATTGCAGATAAAACGAAAGATAATTTCTTGAACAGAACTATAGCTATCAGAGATATTACAAGTCGCGCTTTTACACTGCTTTACGGATTATCGCTTCCAATGAAACGTGTGTAAATATATGTAACGTGTGTTTGTATTGTTGTATCGGTGACGAGGGACTTTCATCGTCTAGAACGCCGCCTCTCCGTCGGTTTTCCTTGCCAGCGGCCACGGAAAGCATGGAATATCGATCTCGAATCGTCACGCGTTGGCGTGCAATCGGCGTCGAAAGATTCAGGAAATTAGAATCGAGAGAAGCTGGCGGTGGAAAAAGTGTCTGACTAATGCGGTTGATCGGATCGCGTAGTCGAGGAAAATGCTAAACGAAACACCGATACACTACTTTTTGGCAGGCGATTTGTCGATAAATGTTCGCCCGCGGCCAAAGAATTTCTCTTCTTTTCTGCGTCCAAACGGAAAGAGATAAAATATCTTGTAACTATTGAGACTATTTGCTATGACGAACTGTTACGCGTGGATTTCTCTTACGATCAGAGTCTATACTCCGCAGTGATTACTTTGTGTACAAAAATTTTATATTCCTTGCATTACGTTGCAATTATTAGTAATAATAATAACTCGCGTAAGTCTCGTTTACACAAACGACCTTCCATCTTAGTCTTCTGATAGAAAATACCTATATAAACGTATCGCTGGTCGGTACAATAATTTTTACAGAAATCGCTACTATATTGCGGATTTTCACGCAAATTCACATTTTTGAGACATTGTTAAAACAAAAGAAAATTGCTTTACTCTCGTGAAAGATATTTTACATATTTTTTTCTCATTATTCACACATCTACATTTCTCAAAGATGCATAAAGATGCGACCTTGGTAGTTGCACATTAAATGATTTCTTCTTATTGATATCTCCCGCCGCTACTAAATTAACAAATTGTGAATTGAAAAATATACAGTGGTACATAAAAACTTTTGGCCAGATAATAGAAAATAAATTATACTGAATCAACATTATATAGCGATATATTTATTTGTTGTATGCTTCTGTATTTAACGTCAATTCAAGTTCTTCACGAGAATAAAATGAAAATTAAACTAAACCAAATATCAAAGATATAAAGTTTATTAATAAATATCTAAATATAAAGTTTGGAACTTGTTTGTTCTAATTCTAATTTCATGTATCATGGTAGTGAATTGAAATATTACAAAATTCCTGGCTATAAATATAAATTTATTACCGAATAAATAGCATAGATTTGTTATGACAGAGACTGCTTGAGATCAGATTCAGAAAGATAGTCGATGTCCAATAACTTCTCGGACAAAATGATGTAAAGGGTATTTATTTAAAATTTCGCTTGGATGTATCATTGAAACGACACAGGGAAAGTGGCGTTGTTCGCAAAAGCTACCTGTTAGGTTGCAATCGGTCTTGTAGATCTGGTCGACGATTTTAATATGCCGGATGACGTAATGGGTCGAGATAGCTCGATCGCTATGCGTTCGACGAACCTCACCTGCGATCGATCCTACACATTTCCGGAATCAATTTGCCCACGTATGAAAGTCTTTGGATTTTTTCAAACAGATACGTATTTATCTACCTATTTATTGTATCTATTCGCGCAATGTACGAACAATTGGAGAAAACTGGCAATTTCCGATTCCTCCAAAATTTTCATTGAAACAACACTGGATTTTTAGGTCGAAGCCTCAGCTTGCAATTAAATTCGATCATTGCACGAATTAGGTTATTTAATTTACCGTACCGTGTATCATTAATACACCTGCCAAAGTGTTGTAAAATTCCGTGAGTCGATCACGCAAGATCCAAGCTGCTTATATTTACGGTTTCATTGGTCTGTGCAAACTATATCTTCTGCGATTAGTGATTGTTATCTTTGATAATGCTATTCCTTCCCTGACTCTCCGATAACAGGACCGGAATTGAAATTGAGACTGACGTTTTGTCTTTCCGGTCGACAATCTTTAAAAAAAACCACGATCTTGCTAATAATACATGTTCTAGACAAGAACATCAAAAATGAAGTTATTCCAAAAGTGGGTTGTTCCAAAACGGAAGAGACTTGTCCAACAAGCGTCATGTAACACCACGCAGTAAGTGTATTTGCCTATTTGACTACGGAAAAGTATAGAAGAAAAGCAAGAAATATCGAGCGTGGCCAATCTGATCGTCGATTCCGGTTCTCTCGAGATCGGTGTCTTACACAGGTCCGCCAGCCAATTCATCGCGATCTACCCTCCGCGTCGAACATCGGTGCTACTACCGCGACCGATAATCCCACGCGAACAAGTTTCGCAGTTCATTGATACTGCCCCGTTAAAGACCTCGGCCCACGCCCACAGACAGCTTTTCCCTCTCTTTCTCTTCCTCTCTAACACCTCCTCTTCCTTTCCATTATTTTCAGCCGGTGCAACGCGACAGTTTGCACGCTCGCCCGGCACGACAGCAGTGACGGTTTTAAGATCTCGTCACCCCGGGCGACGAATCGGTTTCTGCACGCAGCACCTTCCTTCCTTCGTTAAAATCTCGGTCGTCGTCGCCAGACCGTGATCGTCGAAACGTGTCTTCGTCCCGACGACGCGTTTTCCCACTTCCGGCAATCGAGACACGCTTGTCCCTCTCTCCTCTCACAATCAGTTCGTTGGATCTTAGCTTCGGGTGGATTTCCTCCGAGCGATGAGTCTTTCTTTCCTTTCTTTCTTTTTTTTTTTTGTTTTTCCTCTTTCTCTCGGGATTTTTTCGTCCAGATATTCCTCTCGAGAGCAGGGACGGAATAATTACGCGGGTAAGGACGAGGGTTTCGAGGATGGATGAGACGCAGCAGCGTCTCACGCGCGTTTGGAAGCTGCGTGTTTGCCGGATGAGATGGTAGGAAAATGGTGTGTGCGTGCGTGTGCGTGTGCGTGTATGTATGGAGATAAAGTTTTACGAGTGGGGAGGAGGTGGAAGATTTATGAGGAGGGAGCGCGTTGAAATGTTTTGTAAAATTTCAAACGAATGAACAGCGAGATGATAGTAATATTGTAAATATAACATAAATTAATAAACTATAAGAGAAAGAAAGTAGCGTGTTTTCCATGTGTGTGAATTTAGCAAAATTTGGCAAAATTTAATTACTACGAAGATTATTATGTTCGTGATACGTATTTAGAATCTGACTGCGAGACAATATAATTTTATGTATTGAGAGTTGATAAACGCAAGTTCGCGAGGGAAGCAAATGTAAAATGTTTGGTAAAATCTAGAATCAACTGTTTGTTACAATTATTTATTGCAGAAATAATGCAATACGTCCATATTCATCTGGCGTATTCGAACGTATGCAAATTTCTCTATTGAAATTTACGATCCGAGTAAAATTAACGACACTCAATGATCTCTGTATTCGCGTAATATCCTCATTAGCAATTTATTTTATCCGTCGTTTCCATGCGGCAACGTGATTCCCATTGTTAATCGTTGGACAATTTCATAAACGAATTGCGAGGAGCGCAGACTTTCCTACTGAAATTCAACATTGTTCGCAACTCTGTCACGTTGAAAATTTGGCCACGTCCGTTAATTTTCCTCCCTCAGTTTCCATCAGAAAATTATTCACTAAAATAAAAACGATAACGATATTTAGCTTTCTCTCGAATCCCCCCCCAAAAAACTATACTAATTGAAAAATTGTAACCACCGTTTCGGAATAATATCACAACGAAGAATCTAATTTTTAATTGAAAGTCGAATAATTTGCATTTAATATTCTTTACTTATATATATTTATCATATATATTTAAACTTTTATTATTTAACTCCAATAATAACTTTTAACTGAGATGTAAGTACTATTCCAACCAAAATTTTGACACCAAAATTCTCATTAACGCCATGATTTTTCGAATAAACGTATCGAAGAATTAAAATTCGACCCAAGTTTTCTTGCATTATAAATCACACTTGTTCCCTTTGCTCTAATTATTCCCAAGTTGATTCAAAAGATCCAAAAAATAAGTGCTCTGACTGTCCCTCAAAAAGAAAAAAGAAAAAAAATATTTCCATCCTTTTTCAAACAAGCACTCCTCGAAAAGCGTGAACTTCACCTCTCGCCAACGAGAGTGAGTTCAAATTAAAATTACACGTTAAGTCGTAAACACGCCGTTTCATTCGTTCGGACGAAGGATTTTTCCATTCGGTTTAACGTTCCCGTTGGCAATTTATCCGGCCTGCTATTTCCACGTGGCAACGTGATCCCGGCTTTGCCGGTCTCGCGAAGCCTCTGGCCCCTTTTGGCTCGCAGACAGAAGCTGCGCAGCTCGCCGACGGAAACCGCCCAACGCGGAGCAACGTCAACGGCCGCGCGTTGTTGTTCGAAAGTGAATTTAATGCGCGAAGTTAGCGTACGTTACTGGTCGTTTACTGACCGAGGGAGCCGAACCAGCCACGATCTGGTTATTCTATTTAACGTCGCCGGAGCACGAAGCCACTTTCGCCTACGTCGTGAGTACTCCCGT